>JAJOZX010000886.1:1017500-1085183 GCA_023014485.1 Bathynomus jamesi | reverse complement strand
GGGCGGAGCCTGAGAACGAGCCCAGGATCTTGGTTGCTGGGTAGTCACGCTTACACGTTATGGACCACCCAAATTCCACCGACGGCAATAGGAAACTTACGATTCGGCTATTAGTGGTGGCTACAATTAGGACCCCCCTTTGGGCTACACTCGACCTTTTCGGAGCGGCTGACCGGAATGCCCAACTTTCAACGCAAACTATTGCAGAAATTTGTGACGGAGAGAAAGAATCAACCGATGAAGAGGACATTGAAATGTAACTAATTAAATTAATTTGTGATTCGGGCTATATATATATATATATATATTATATAATATATATATATATATATATATATCGTTTCATTCAGTGCCAGTGTTAATTAATTTCTAAAAAGCCATAATAAATGCGGATTGGGAAACTAGTTTGTGATTTAAACGGAAGGCCATTCACAGGCTATGTATATATACACACATCGTTTCATTCAGTGCAAGTGTTATAATTTATAAAAAGCCGTAATAAAACGAAGTGAAAGGATATTTTCCCAGGGGTCGAGACCCGGTGCCGGCAGACGATACGTAGCACACCCAGCTAATCTTCCTTCCTGATAACGTCATTTAGACAGTGAAATTTTATCACGCGCTTGTTTTCCTGCACGTGATAACTTAGAAATTTATAGAAAGTTCTACAGGTAGGGTTTTAGAATTACTAAAACTTTAAAGAATTGCCTGTGGTCCCGGTTCGAGACCCGGTGCTGACAGACGATGCGTAGTACACCAAGCTAATCTTCCTTTTGACCCCGGTCCGGCTAGTTGCATGCTGTTTATTATTTGACCCGGGTACCCTATCCTATATTTTTCTCTTATTGCAACTCTCCCCTCCCGTATATACATCGCGGTGTCCTGACATATAATTGCATGTTTACGACAGGATACTGTGCTTGGCTTTCTGTAATTAATGTATTCTGTTAAGCATTTTGAGAGTAAATTTTGTTCAAATATTTACGTTTAATAAATTTATAGAAAGTTCTACAGGTAGGGTTTTAGAATTACTAAAACTTTAAAGAATTCCAACGGTCCTGGGCTCGAGAACTCTGATGGTAGGCATTACATAATATCCAAAGTTAAGCTAGGATAAAAGTATTTCCGGCGATGTAAATTACTGTACTTGTAACGCCTTCAACTCTCTCTCTCTCCATATATATATATATATATATATATATATATATATATATATATATATATATATTCCTGTGTGTGTATTTTGGTGAAAAAAATAGGTTTATAATTATTGTCCATTCTGTGTTTCCTTCTTGGCTATTCCTTCGTGGCTATATGGTGTGGTGTAATAATACATTTCTACTGCTCATATTTTATTGTAAATGTTTCATAGCGGGTATCCTCAATTACAGACAAGTATGCATTCGTACTGAGCTAGGCTTTCTGAATACAATTCGATTTATGAAAACAATGGATTTTAATTAAAAAAGATTCAGTATGAACTAGTCATGTTAATTTCTCCTTAAAGGACCGATGTGGAACTTGATCGTGTTATAGCTACTTTTCGCAACAGCTTTGAAGAAAAGCAAATAGTCAACGGCGATTTGGAGGTTTTACCGCGCAGCCAACCCAGTGACCTGAATGCGGAGGTCGAGGTATTGGCTCACATCCTGACCAACGAATGCCAGATCATCGAGGAACTAATGTAAATCTTTTTTGTGGTTAAGAACAAAACACATTATATTTTCATTCAATTTATTAAACGGTAGAAATCATGTTTAGTACAATTCAGCTTACAGAACTAGCGTCCATTAAATAAGACTAACATTAATGGAGACTTTGTTGTGGACTTAAGTGTGATTTACACTAGCAGATAAGTCAGGGGTGATATCAAACGGGTAAAGGTTAGATTAATCGACAAATGCTTTCTGAGTTACGCTACTCCCAAGCTTATCACAGCCACCAGCAATATGGGCCAGATTACTTTAAGCTCTCACTCAAAGCGGGAACACAGCGTCTGATGAGTAGTCAGTATCCACAGTCCCACCCAACGCACGCCATTGACGTATAGAGTTATATTTTTAAGGCCGAAATTCTCAAATTTAAAGGCGTTCTTTTTATATTTTCCATTTGTCGAAGCGTGATCCTGCATTCCAATTAATAACCTTTTAGGTAGAACTCCCAGGGCCACGTTTTCTAGCTGCTTCGAGGCCAACCCTGCGGGCACCGTGTATAGTTTCATCTGTATTCTGTTAATTGGGTATTTTACCGTTGCGTGTATTAAATTTTTTTCAATTTCTACATATTTCGGCGAACTTAATTTCACTCGCCGTACGCGCAGATATGTTTCCATGATGTGAATTACAACGGGTTTTGTGCCCTCTTCTTGGTCAGGCCCCAGATTTATGCACATCTCAGGATTCGTGCGGGTGGGCTTTAATTTCGTATCCACCCCATTCATAAGCAGTTTCTCCTGGAACGTGAAGTCTGTATGCAAACGTCCAAAACACTCATATACTTTTTAGAATTTTTAAATTTATCCTTTATACTACTTTCGTCTTTAGTCTGATAATAGCCCTCAGCAGTTAAAAAGGTATCCTTCTCTTCATTTGAAAAGTTGAGAACATTTCCCAGATATGCTCGTAGGTGATAATAACCCGTTCCTGCCGAAATGTTGACCTGATTTAAATATACCTCACACTGGCTAAATATGGAGTGTAGAAAGTTGGTTTCAGGGTATGCAGAGAAACTATCATCGCAGTCCGTTCCACCTCAATGGGTTATACGCAGTTTAGCGTACATGTGCATGCAGATTGGATCAAAAAAGTATGGGCCTGAGCTGGGTATCACGAATTCTATAGGGGCACTTGGTTAACTAATTATGTTTAATGGATTAATTGTAATAAAGTCACTATGCTCAATAGAAACTTGTGTAGGGGACATATCAAAGGAGGGACAGCTCTGATTTACAACATTGTGAGCTACACGGATGGATGAAGCGTGCCATGACGAGTCAGAAATAGTACCACCTCTCTCGACGAGTAGTAATCAGCCTATGATTCGTGAGAGTAGTGTCCTCAGCTTATATCAATTAAAAAAATGATCAACCATAGGTTTTATTCGCTTAGAACACTTTTTTGATGTCCTTTTACGTTTAATGCCACGTGTTGGTAACCCCTTCTTCCGACAGCCTTCTTCTTTCCGACACCACGCGTTTTTCTCCTTGCATCTTCGATGATTTCATCCCGTGTACGTTTTAAATGTTTTTTTAGAGCTTCTTTAAGTTTAGCTCCATCCATTGTCTTCTACCGCGTTAAAACCTGATTGTAATGCTTTCCTCCCGAGGTATCTGGCGCCCTTCTTCAGCTTTGGGGCAGCCGTGCGTAGTATGGTTGAAAAAATGGATCCAAGCCCACTTCCACGCTGATATCTCACCCCTCGATAGATTGTGAAAGGCCTTCGGGTCATTATAACTGAATGCGACGAAAGTGTAGCTTCACTGTTAAGCTCCCATCACCGAATGTGAAATTTTTCCCTCAATCGTTCTTATATATATTGAGATATTGGTTAATAGATTAGTCGCAACATTCACATAATAGGGCTTGTCATATGTAATGCTCAAACTCTTCCCTCTATGGTTGGGAATGTGTGCAATGCGCAGCAGGCGCGCCTGGGTGTCCCCAACAAATTGATGCTTCACGATATTGCTGTAAATATAACATGTCTGGGGCTGGATAGCTTTCACCCAATTTCTCCAATTTCAACTGGTACATTAAGCTGGACAAGTCATGTTGTGCCTCATGAAAGGTGTCTCTTTGGAGGGCTGCATATCGACCATATCGACCCTCGGCCACAATTGTGAACAGCTCTATCTTTAATATTTCTAATAATCGTTGATTTTAACTTCAACGTGGGTGCAGGCGTGTCTATATTTACGACTTCAAAAGTAAATCGGTTGTCAGGTACGACTTTTCAAGACTCTTGTTTAAGCCCCTCACAATGTCCATGGCTGTGTCATAATAACCGAGTCCTAGTGTTACATTTGTACTATAGTACTGTACAGGACTGATCGCATAGTGTTATCTAAGGTTAGGGCTAATTTTTCACACTCATCGAATCTTCTAAGGATCAGAAATATGATTTGCTCATTTTCAAGTGTTAAAAATTTGGTGGCTAACTGAAATTCACAAACACCAACTTCCTACGAATCACGTTCCAATTCAATGAACCCATGGAGTTCTGTTACAAAGTTGGACATCGTGTTGTTAGGATGTACAGCCAGAGAAGAGGACGGGAGTGTAACATAGAAGTGGTTAAGCGCCATATTGCATACTATTTAAGCTTCATTATTGCAGCAACTTTTATATAGGTGTTGAAACTTTCTGGGTACCCTAACCATTTCACCAGGTACATTTTTCTCTGAACCTTTGCTGCCTAAATTTTTTTCAATTTTAAACTCATTTTTCTTAAATTAAATGCCACTTTCTGCAACTCCTCGCGGTAAAAGCCTCCAGCAATTTCTCCCCCATTCAAATCTTCAACGTAATACATTATTATCTCGCCTTTAGGTCTCATAGCACTAACTTTAATAATCTCACGTGTCCATCCTTGCTCAAATCCCTTCGCGAATTTATTTCCTGAACGCGATAGCCTTACATAATCATTGATTTTGAAGCGTGTAGAGTGTGGCGGCGATATTCCATCTATTCTCACATCAGGCTCTGGGCGCGTACCTCTTTCTAAAACTTTGTTAGGTGTTGTGCCAATTGTGCGATGGTGTGAACGGTTGTATGACGAGGCCAATGCGTTCCTTGATGGTACGTTAAACTCTTTCAGCTAAAGAGACCTTATGTATAGAAATGCTAGTGTAGTAACTGATATTAAACTCTGTGAGCATGTTCTGAAAAGCGCGACCTATAAATTCTTTCCCCATATCCGTACAAAAATAGCCTGGAACCCTTTTTTCCATCAACATCAGCGTTTTGGTAGCTTTAGCAACTGTTTCAGGCGATTTATTTTTCAGAAAAATTAGCCACAGATATCTAGAGAATACATCTATTATGAATAGGATGTAGCGGTAGCCATCATTATACACTGAATATCTTTGCATGTCTGTTAAATCCGCTTGCCAAATAGTCACTCGAAGCCGCAGTTGTCTTTGCCGTTTTAAACCTTTTTCTCACCGGCTCATGAAGTGTATAAGCATTCTACTCCAGCAAAAATCTCTCAACATCTTTTTTCCCTACTCCATCAATGTAAACACCTCTGTACAGTCTATTAACATCGCCATAGGAGGCGGGGTTAGAAATGTCATAATAGCGTTTACTTAATATGTTAGCCATTTGCGCATTTTAGAGACACGTGGATAAGGTTCGCCGTTGTTGTTTGGTCTCTTCTTTCTCCTCTTCAGAGATGCTACTGTTGCGGGTGATGGCGTACTCAGCAGTTGTGGCACATGCGAGACTTGCTCCAAGTCTTTTAACCTATTCAGCTTTCCTATCAATGTTTTGGGAACATTTATTTGTTGTATTCTTGCTTTAATATGCTTCCATCCTGATAGTGAGGGCCTGTCCCACTTTCTCACCAGATCATGGACAGTGTCGACGATATTCGATCCCTGTGCCCTTGCTCCTTCAACAATGACCTCGCCTGTATCGGTCCAGTGTATAATGGGGTCCTCACCCAATACTGTAATTGGATTCAGTGTGGTGTTATTTGCGATAGAATTATGACGTGCCGTTCGTGTGATTTCGACTTTGAGGACCTGATTCGCCTTGTAGGCCTAGATGAAGACAAAGCATTAGATGTTTTTATCAATCACGGCGTTATTGTAGGTTAGGTTAGTTTAGGTTAGGTGAAGATAGGTCTTTAGGTGAAGATATCTCGAAAACTACGCATTTGCACAGGAAACGGATATCACATTTATGCAAAACAACTCAATTGACCAGAAATATTTTTTCTCGTCAAAAAACCCGACTGGGTGTAATAACCAATTTTTACCTAAATTAGTTATATACCCAACCCCCAATTCATAATGACAAAATATACGGAAATACAATTAGCTTTTTACAATATGAAAAAATAGCCTGGCTGCTCAAGGCTACTGAACAAGGTATCAGGTACTCTCTAACTGCATGCCTCCTCCTTTAAGGAGAGAACGCGGCACCAGACTTCTACACTTTCTCATTCTTTTTCTGTCCAACTCTCTAATGCAAGGATTAATCGTTATTTTCAATCTTTCATCTACTTAACCAACTTTACCCCCGTCTATGACTTCCAATCTTTCAAACGCAGTGTCTAGGCATCTCGTAAACCCCGGACGTTGATTTTGGCTCTCCTCTTCTTCTATGGGGGAGGGGCACTTTTGCGGCCGTTCGCGCTTGTCCCTTCCTACCTGCATAAAAAAAAGTATACTGTATATAGCTGCAGAAGACCACCGCCACACTTATTCCGTTGTGTTTTAGTAGGAAGGCCAGCTACACTTATTTTTAGTGCACCGGGCTATACCTGGAGCCCTATAGCAAGGGCACAAGGCTATCAGATCATTTCAAGGGTGGAGAAATCCTATTGAAGATACATGATTCGTACAATTAGGTTATGGCGTGAAACAATTACAAGTTAAGTAATTTCGGTTAGAGGTCATGACCAACGCTCACTCTAAATTAAGATTTATCTACAAAGCAGTTTTTAAAGAAGAAATGACGCCAAATAGGCTGTGCCAAAATTACATTTTTAAAATGTAGCTCTAAACCCTTCTTCTGCATCTCCTGTATAAATCTTGTATATTTTCAGAAAATTAAAACAAAAAAATTCACCAGTTATTTGTTTAGATTAAAGAGTATATATAATTTTTAACATAATTTCATCGTTTGGATTCTTTTGAATCGTCTTACTTCGGACATTTTAATTTTAAGCTCTAAAGTTTTGTAATGTCGTGCGGGCTCTCCGCTCGAATGCAGGAATTTGACGATGGACCGAATCCGGTAAGTGGTCCCCTCGTTTGGTAGACGGAATTGTATCCGTAGGGCTTTCGACCATTTCAATCATGGAGTGATGGGGATCCAGGAGGACTCTATTTTCGATCAGTTTAACGTCAACGCTCGTGAGTATACATAACTCTCCGCAATAATTGTTAACTCTCATTTCTCACTCTTCTCTCGGTTAGCTACGTCGTCTCGGAAGATCACCATCGAATAACTGACTAATCCCTTCGTGAAGTAAGGCGTATAATTGCAGTAAAATATATGAAGTAAATTTCACTGTAAATGAAAACAGTAACGTTCATTTTCTACATTTTATTATTTCGTTAATGCGCTTAAGAGGACAAGTAATTCTGGTTAATTCCTTAAATTTACAGGCTACAGCAGAGATAATATTTATAAGGCGAGGTAGCGTCACTACACAAATCTCTCACAGAGTCTGCGGTCAAAGGCACATTTACGGAGGAGCGGAAGCAAGGCAAAAGGACCCGGGCAAAAGAGCCACGCCATCGATTCTCTCAGGGTTTTTATAGCCTCGGAGTAGGCAGTGCCGAGGTGAAGTGAGTGTCACTCTTTTACGGGGTTTTCGGGAGGAGTTTCCCAGCAAGCGCCTATGAGAGCGCTTCACATAAAAATTTGGGCGGAATTATATTTGAGGGGGTAACCCACTAAAAAATGAAATACTCCTGGCCAACCTGGATGTTTTCTTTCGGGGTATAAATCATCATTGTTTCTGTCTAGGGGTGCCAGGAATGCGGCGTTAAGGTAGAGTTAAGCCCCTACAAAAGGAAATCGATTAGAAAGGAAATTATCGAACGCAACTAAATTCCATAGTTGAGAAAATCAATTTAGGTGATTTTTTCAGAACAGGACAAATACTGATTAGGGGCAGCCGAAATTTGGTGTGTAATTGGGCCAGGATAAGAGAAGACGGGCGGTATATAGTTTGACGAAATTATGCTTTATCTATGGGCATGGTAAAAGAATTTTAGTAAAACTTAACTAATCAAAGGAATGAAAAATGAAGTGTTTACAGACGCTCACCTTGCATGGCGTGATGCTAACGGTGAGCGAGAATTCATGCGATAAACAAATTTTCATATACGTATCGCATTTAATGATTTTTTTTTTAGATTACATGGGATTACAAGGGGTTACTCCGCATATGAAAGATTACACACTGTGATGTCAGGACTAAGGAATTTGGTTTAACATTAGAACGTAATTCGTCAAAGACGAACTCGTTTGGACCGTAGAGTTTACTGCTACGGGACAAAACTATTAATTAAATATATACATTGTTATACTTATACAAGTATACAGTAAATATTAAGGAATTGGGTACATGTGAGGAAGAATTAAGTAAATGAATAACGAAGTACAAACAAGGGTTCAAATCCTGCCACATTCAATGTGCATGCATAATCTAGTCACATTTAGGGACGAGGAATAGATGCAAGACAACAATAATTAATTATAATAAATTCTATAACAATTGAAAAGTGGAGATATGGGTAATATTCTGATGGAAATGTTAAACGGTCTAAACCGTCGATTGTCTTGTTTATACTTTAAGGGAATGAAATTATGGTAATAATAGGGGAGCATTTGTAACTTCGTGGCAGTTTAGTGATGAAAAGGTGGGACTGGTTTCGTTTCATCAGAAACTACCTATAGATGAATAATTTCCATGGTGTCACTATGGTGCGTGGCGTGTAGTATTGATGACGTCATCAAGATGGCCGCCAACGAAATTCATAAAATCTTCAGTATCTCCGTTATTTATGGACCAATTTGAATGTTTAAGGTCTCCTTTTAAAGAGATTTTATGCCTAAAAACGTGGCCCTAACAATATTTGCTCTAAAGTCAATGGTTTCTCAGATATTTCCATATTTATAGTATTAAACCTCATATGTACTTTTTTTTGGATGTTCCACAGGAAATAAAACCTATCAAAATGAAGTTTGAGCTATTGGTACTTTATTTTAAGTTGTGAAATTTGATTGTATACTAGGACTGAACCGTTAAAATTACTAAGCTTGAGATAACAATTATATAGCGTCCTTTAATAGGTCAGTAATTGTGATCATCATCATCTTCGCTGAAATCATCTTCATTGTCAGAGTCTGTTAAGTCCGGTACAGTGTGAGAATCATTATCACAGAGTTCATCGTTTCCTCCACACTCACACATCTGTACAAGGTAGGTTGTTTGCTAAACATTTACACGGTGGACTGCATATGTTCTTCATACACGAACATCTTATCAACTGCAGAATGGAATCTGGAGCACATGGCATTTCACAGAGAACGGGAGCTATTTGTCCATCCTCCATGTTCCATCCATGTCTAATGGGTGATGGAATTGTTGGCCGTGATTTGTCATCTTGGTTCCAGATCATGACCTGGTAGTTGACTCTCTTCATTGTAGGTACGAAAGCACTTCTTGTAGGCGGTAACTTTTCCCAGCTTGTCTGTTTCTTAGAAAACATAGACCGGCTCAACCCTGCAATTTTAGTTATACTGGTTCTGGGCTGATAGACTTGGCAAATGAATGCTTCCAGTTTATCCAGTACCTGTTCAGGAATTTGTTCTTGTGTTCCTGGTGAATTAAGTGCCAAAAGGGTATCTTTAGTCGCTGTACTGAATGCTTTCCAGTATGAAATTTTACCTTTCCCTGACAAAGTACCTGTGCAATCAGATCCAGACAAGGCGTGAAATGCAGGCAATGCAGAAGCCTTCAAGGAGCCTAGCGATAGGAATATCTCTGCAATTGAAATAATGTCTTTAGAAGTAGGCACAAAGTAAGACTCAGGGGGGAGTTTTGGATACCTTCTTATAGTAAGAATCAAAACATCTGTGTCCTGTTTACGTGTGTCTTGACTTTACTGAAGTTAAGGTACCATATGAGGCCTGCCTTTCTGTTAGGCACTCATGCATAAGAGTTTGTGACAAAGCAGCAGCCTTGTGGTTCAAATGTTGGTTTTCAACCTGCAAGCCATCAAATACTCTTCTCCCACCTATACACCATTTGAAAAAGGATAACACTTCTTGTGGTATTGCTTCTATAACTTGGTCCTGCGTGATGGAACCTGTAAATTTCCACTTTCATCTGTCAGGATGGTTTTCCGTAGTAATTTAGCAGCCTGATATAGAGCCTTCATATTTGAATTTATGTTGCAACTTGCTTCTGCATGTGAAAGCACAGCATCGTTAACTGATTTCAAAGAAATACGCTGTGATTGGTTCTTGGAGACAGGATTGCTGAATACTACGTCCATGTCAAAAAGTTCATTTTCAATAAGTGTTTTCAGTGATTTTCTTGATATCATATCTTCCTCTTTAACACCTTTTGAGTAACAGATTTCCTTGTAGTGTCGCTCAGCATCTGACATTGTGACAACCTTACCTTCCAAAAGGGCCTCTAATAAACAGTCAATGAATTCTACCTGACTTGCACATTCTGGCACATTCAGTGGTGTTTCAGGTTTTTCTGCACTTCGCAAGACATTGTTTACATTTTTCGCATAGCATTCTTTGTGATATACTATGTCATATGCATGAGCATCTTTTGGATCAATGCACCCACTCAACTTCAGCTTCCATTGGCTATTTTCCCTCAACTGAACAGCATAATACATCTTCTGACCTGCATCTTTAGTGGAAACAGTGTGCAATGGATGTCTCCTAGCTTCAGGTCTATCGCAAAAGAAGCAGACATTTTTTTGTAATTGCGTACCGGTACTTTGGGATCTTATACAGGGAAGTTCCTTCCTACTCACTGAGCTCTCACCAGCATCTTCATGTTCTGCCAGTTGCTTTTTGTATCTGGCCTGTAGTCTATCAACATTATCTTTGTGTGCGCATTTCTTGTAACAGGACAGATGCCACCTTGCATTATATTGGTTTATTTCTTCTGCAGTTGTATTTTCCAAGTGTTCTGCAAGGTGTTTATAATCACTATCTTAGCACTCATTTCGAATTCTTACAACATCAAGTAGTTTTTGTGTAGATTTTCAGTTTTCAACTAAAGCCTCCTTTTGTTGGCGTTGATACAATAAACACAAATCAAAGTCTATACCACTCGAGCGCTTACGTTTGGACGACGATGGTTGATCTATCTTCATTACGCCTTCCATACCTTCAGTCAAATGGTTGTACCTGAAAGACAAAAAAATAATCAGTGAAAAAAAAGTGGTGAGTGAGAGAGAGAGAGAGAGAGAGAGAGAGAGAGAGAGAGAGAGAGAGAGAATTTAAATTCATCAGCACATAAACACATGAAAGAGGTTCAATTTCTCATCACACGTAATATACATGCAAATATCCACACAAATATTTTGTATTAGCTATCAGGCCTAGGACTATTTTGGATTAAGAAACTTATTTTTGAGCTGCAATTTTTTAGTGAATCACTCGAACATTTATGGACAGCAATGTTGTTGTTATCTAAAAAAAACAAGGTAGACGATTTCCATTTGAATGGAAATCCGTCCTTGAATTTTATTTGGGTGGATAAATAAATATCACAAATTCACAAAAACAGGCTATGTCTCAACTGGTGTGCAACCTACAGCAGACTGAGAAAAAGTTATTTTCTCTCTATTAGTCTAGCCGTAGGCCACACCCCCAGTCGAGACAACTCCGCCCATTTTTTGTGACGTAA
Organism: Bathynomus jamesi; assembly: GCA_023014485.1. Lineage (NCBI taxonomy): Eukaryota > Metazoa > Arthropoda > Malacostraca > Isopoda > Cirolanidae > Bathynomus > Bathynomus jamesi. The sequence continues at coordinate 1,073,561 of JAJOZX010000886.1, read as the reverse complement.
TACCGGTGGGAGGAGCCGATTTCCTGAACGTATAACACTAGTGATGTAACTGCATATCTGTACTATAAATATCTTTAAAATGAGACCTTAAAAATTCAAATTGGTCCATAAATAACGGAGATATTGAAGATCTTTTGAATTTCGTTGGCGGCCATCTTGATGACGTCATCAATACTACACGCCACGCACCATAGAGTGACACCATGGAAATTATTCATCTATAGGTAGTTTCTGATGAAACAAAACCAGTCCCTCCTTTTCATCACTAAACCTGCCACGGAGCATGATTTTTCTACATATGCTCCTGGACTATAAGGGACATTCGCTTCTCGCAGCGAACTTCTAATGGCACAAACATGGATACGGCTCAACCATAGAAATGGTAGGTCGTATGGTTGTGACAGTAACATTGTTACCGTGTGATAGAACGTTACCAAACTTTTAAACTTTTATACAATTTCTAAACTAAAATTAAGACTTCTGTTACGAGATTTATTGTTTACCATCTCAAGAATGCTGACTACCTTAAGAAAAATGAATCACAGATGAGTTCATCTTTCTCTTTCGTGCACACGAACAAGGCATTAAGGTTTAAGTGCGTTGAGTCACGTGCAGGTGGTTTTCCACAGGAAAATATTTTTTGTTCAAATTTAAAGATACAAGCAAAAGTGGGCGCTACGGGCCCATTTAGCTAAACCTGACGTGCTGGTGCCTTCGGCCTCAGTAATTGGGGGACCTGCGGACCCCCCCCCCCCCCGAAATTATTGAGGAGTCAATTACTCGGTCAATAAAACTATAAAAAGAACGCAGCCATGAAAATCTTAAGCTTCACAAATCTTGATACAGTGGGTTCGGATGTGAAGTTTAAGATTTTCATTGCTGCGTTCTTTTCTATAGTTTTATTGACCGAGTAATTGAACCCTCAGTAATTGGGGGGGTAATTGGGCGCTAGAGTAAAAAGTTGAAAGAGCAAAGCGCATTTATTTTTATGTTCAGAATCGCTTAATAGAAAATACATGATGTCGGACGGACGGGACTCCATGGTTTATAAAATTTTCGGTATTGCTCTTTTAATCTTTAATCTATAGTCTATAGTCTATAGTCTATAGTCTATAGTCTATAGTCTATACTATAAAAATGCAGTCCTGTCTGTCTATCTGTAGACACGATTCTGAAATAATAGAAATAAACAAGCGGTAGCTCGCTATCGCTCGCGACCGTTGTACAACCTGGCCCTCCGGGCAGGTAGCCCTCCGAGCAGGTAGCACTGTGATCCAGCTACAAAATTAAAAAAAAACCATTACCCCCCGGGCGGGTAACACTGACATATACTGCGTAGCAGTATATGTCACATAATGTGAAGCTCCAGATTTTCACGGATGCGTTCTTTTCTGTAGTTTTATAGCGGTGCTGGGGCCTTCGGACCCAGTAATTGTGACCTAGGACCAGGAAACTTGAGAGCACATTAGCAGCTCATGGGCTATCAGTTGGTGGTGGTTGCAGAATTTTCCGATGTGCCGTTTAGGCTGTGCACGGTTCCGAAGAAAGCGGACACACAGACACATTTTAGCTCAATAGTAAAGGGTGATCCAGAGAAATGGGACCCAAAAGAAACCCCTGTAACTCTTAAAGTATAAGTCCTTTTATAAAATCATACGCATCATTCGAAAGAGGAGAGTTACAAGTTTGTACAGGATTGTACAGTAGGGCGGCTCGTTTTTACACTTTTTTCGATATTTGATTGGGGGTAGAGCGGAAAAGTTGCGATTTAGAGAGAAAATAAAGTGTGTAAAATTTTTTTGATCTACGTCAATACCTTCCGGTGGCAGCGAGTCCTTAAAAATCGAAAAATAGGTCTAAAAACATAAAAATACGATATTTGAAAAAAATATTCATAATTATATTTGTGAGTATTTTTGAACGGGGTAGATTGGAAAATGGTTTTAAAGACTTACAAAATAAACAATAAAAATTTCAGCACAATCTGTTAATAACTTCCGGTGGCGTCTTAGCCGTTAAAATATCCAAAATATTGATTTAAAACAAGTTTTAACAAGATGTTATACAAATGTTAATTCCGGTATATTTCTGTGCAAACAACCCTGAGAACACTATTATAGGCTTGAATAAATTAATAGCAGTCATTGAACAATGAACATTATATAAAATGCACACTGTGCATTGCACACTGCACACTGCTACATCCCCGTTCCCTACCCTATATAAGCTGGGAAAGGAAGCGACGTTGTCAGTTGTTGTGTGTCACGTGTGGCGAGAGGTTGTTATAACTTGTTCATCAACCGTGGTATATCACCATTTACCCGCAGTTAGTTGGTAAATATCGTAAATAGATTTATAATGTCTGAAAAGAAACCTTCAAAAGTAACCAGAACGTTAGCAAAATGCCATAGCATCGGTCAACCAGCAGATTTTGTTAATAATGTTCTACCTACTTATGGAGATGTGCTAAGAGCTTATCTCTGGCACCGGAACAACAGAAAAACGACAGGCCAAGATCCTCCATTCCAGATTATTGCCAATGACATCATTTCCAAACTTCAAGAGATATGGCTCACAGCTTCAATCCCAACTTTATCAAGGAAAAGAATACATGATATGCTCAAAAACTATCATAATAAGTACAAGAACTTATTTAAAACAGGTAAACTAAAAAGGAATTCTGAAAGTTACAAAAGTAAATTGAAGTAATTTCAGGAATATTCGGAACAACTATTTGATATTGCTTCTTGTAAATGTGGTAATTGGAATTCTTGTTTTTGCTGTAAAGAAAAAAAAGTGCCCCCAAATGAAAGAACATTTTTAGAAGATCAGCGTACATTGTACGCTGATCTTCTAAAAATGTTGTGCTAACGTTCTGGTTACTTTTGAAGGTTTCTTTTCAGACATTATAAATCTATTTACGATATTTACCAACTAACCGGGTAAATGGTGATATACCACGGTTGATGAACAAATTATAACACAACCTCTCGCCACACGTGACACACAACAACTGACAACGTCGCTTCCTTTCCCAGCTTATATAGGGTAGGGAACGGGGGATGTAGCAGTGTGCAGTGTGCAATGCACAGTGTGCATTTTATATAATGTTCATTGTTCAATGACTGCTATTAATTTATTCAAGCCTATAATAGTGTTCTCAGGGTTGTTTGCACAGAAATATACCGGAATTAACATTTGCATAACATCTTGTTAAAACTTGCTTTAAATCAATATTTTGGATATTTTAACGGCTAAGACGCCACCGGAAGTTATTAACAGATTGTGCTGAAATTTTTATTGTTTATTTTGTAAGTCTTTAAAACCATTTTCCAATCTACCCCGTTCAAAAATACTCACAAATATAATTATGAACATTTTTTTCAAATATTGTATTTTTGTGTGTTTTTAGACCTATTTTTCGATTTTTAAGGACTCGCTGCCACCGGAAGGTATTGACGTAGATCAAAAAAAAATTTACACTTTATTTTCTCTCCAAATCGCAACTTTTCCGCACTACCCCCAATCAAATATCGAAAAAAGTGTAAAAACGAGCCGCCCTATTGTACAGGTTTTGACAATACAAGACAAGATAAGATACAAAACAAAATAAAAGTGTTAGTTAAAACTAACCCTTCAAGATGACTGCATGGACTGTGGAACAGCTGCGTTTCATAACTGAGCAATATTATGAGCATGGAAGAAGTAAATTTTCAGATGTCAAAATCACCTTCTAAGAAAGTAATCCGTCGGTGTGTCAGAAATTTTTCCCTAACTGGCAGATTGGAAAAAGAAAACCAACTGGAAGAGTGCGCACAGCAAGGATAGACGAGATCATTAACAGAACTCATGAAATTGTACAGGATAATCCTAACATAAGCATCAGACGTGCTTCTCAGCTGTTAGGAGTTGGATATGGAACAACAACACACCGTATATTCAAGCAAAATTTAATGCTCTTTCCATATAAAATTCAAACAGTGCAACAACTAAACGATGGAGATTTCGCACGAAGACGACAATTCTGTCAATGGATCCAACAGAAGGTAAATGACACCACCAATTTTCTAGCAACTTTGATTATGTCAGACGAAGCCCATTTTCACTTGAATAGAACTGTAAACAAACAAAATTGTCGTTTCTGGGCAACAGAAAATCCATTGAATATTACCAAAGTCCCGTTGCATAGTCAGCGTGTAACTGTTTGGTGTGGTCTTACTGCATCTCAGATCATAGGGCCGTACTTTTTCGAGGATTCCACCGGAAACACGGTCACTGTAAATGGTGATCGCTACGAAAAAATGTTGACCGATTTCCTTATTCCTAAATTAAGAGATCTTTGTCTAGAAAACCACTGGTTCCAACAAGACGGAGCTAGCTGCCATACCACGAGGAACTGCATGGCAGTTTTGCGTCAAACGTTTCCAGGCGAGTTAATCTCAAGATTTGGAGACGTTGAATGGCCCGCAAGGTCTCCGGATTTTTCTCCCTTAGATTATTATCTCTGGGGATATTTAAAGAGTAGGGTCTACAGAAATAACCCAACGACCTTGCAAGAATTGAAGGCCGCCATCACAAATGAGATACAGGCCATACCACCGCACACTCTTGCAAAAGTGATGCAGAACTTACAAGCGAGAACACTGGAATGCTTGGCAACTAATGGAGCACATTTGAAAGGAGTCATTTTAAAAAAATAAATATTTCATAATTAACTTTTAACTCTACTCTTTCGAATGATATATAGTTTTTATGAAAGGAATTAAATATTAAGAATATTTGGCTTTTTTTTATGGGTCCTATTTATCTGGATCACCCAGTATATAGGATGCGCTTTGTTTGTTTCAGCTTTTTACTGTAGCGCGTTAAGATTTTCATTGCTGCGTTCTTTTCTATAGTTTTATTGACCGAATAATTGACCCACAATTACTGAGGATTCAATTTTCAATTATTCGGTCAATAAAATTATAGAAAAGACCGCAGCAATGAAAATCTTAAATTTCACATCCGAACCCATTGTATCGAGATTTGTGAAGCTTAAGATTTTTATGGCCGCGTTCTTTTGACTGAAAACTTTAACTAGTACTTTATACATTGTCTTGATGTCTCCAGTAGATATCTGGCAACCTTTTAACAGCCTAACAACTCCCTCCAGTGTTGCCAAATGTAACTTTAGGAATATTTTGTAATAACCATGACGGTTGAGGCTGGCGCCGAGAATTTAAAAAAAACGTCAATGAGTGCCGTGCCGGGTATGCCCAATCCTCTAGTCGGTCGCTTAGTGCTCTTAGAGAGTTTATAATAAAATCCTCTAAAACAAGTGTAGTGAACAAGTTCGAATTTCATTATAACTGCCCTGTTAGTCCATTTTTGTGTGAAGTGCATTATCCGGGGAAATAAACTGTTTAGGATAACGTCTCGTTTCTATCCTTTTCACGAAAGCCAAGCGATTCTTTCTTTCAACGTATCGAAAAAAAATGGACGCTTAAGACAAGGCCATAAGTTGTGTTCCGACGCCTGCAGTCAGATCGAGGTCGGTTGAAGAACCTGTAAGTGGAATATACTTCGGCTGTAGGGGTATCGAAGTAACACAATGAGTCACCTAAAAAAAGGTGGATAAGGAAAAGAAGAAACAAACTGTGTGTGTGTGTGTGTGTGTTATATATATTCCCATCCGCCGACGCGTGCATGTTGTTGTGGTTAGCCGATCAACCGACCCTTATCGAGCAAGCCGGCGGCACGCAGGTAACCGATCGCCCTCTCCGGAGTGGACCAGAGGGTCAGCGCACTAGTGATGTGTTGTGTTCCAGGTCCGGCGTCAGCCTATTGGGCGCCCTTAGCAGGACTGCAGCTGGCGCCCCCACCCGCCTCCCACTTCACGATTGGGTTTGCCCACAAAGTAATCAAGGTACCATATTGAAGAAACTATTTGCCTTACACTGATCTATTTTAATTTGCTAATACATACATTTATTATAAAATTATAAAATCATTTCACAGTTCAAGAAAGTGTCATGACCAATCAAAACAGCGAGTAAAGCGAGGCATATGTAGTAACAAATCAGAACGCTCAAAAGTGCTAAAATATGCGTGCAAAAAGGACATATCTACTGTTTTTTCCAAGCAAGAAGGGCATATGTCACATAAAAACAGTTATTCGCTTATTGACGACTCCCGGAACTCATTAAGCCGTAAATAAGCCGAGTCGCTTATTGACGACTCCCGTCTGTGCGCGCAACATTTTTAAATCGCTTATTTACGACTCCCGTCCCTAAAGGGTTAAAGGTCGTGATAGTGAAAGTTCTATAATGACCCAATAAGATGAATAAGTTAATTATGTAAATATCAGTCAAGCTAAACTGGTGTATATACGTCGTACAACCTTTCATCATTTGTCTATGCTTCTCATTCCTTCATTATTTTTTTCATGTTGTTCTTACATAATACTCTCAGACGTGCACAGGGCGGGAGGCGCTGGCGCCCCCCAGATCTTTGGCGCCCTTAGCATTTACTAACCTCGCCTAATGGAAGCGGCGACCCTGTTGTGTTCTATGTTGTGCCAGAGCGGTACAGTCTGTCATAATGTGTTAAATTGTTTGTGGTGTGTCCTGGCACAGGTGGCAGGTGTCATCTGTGGAGTTGTTTAGTCTGTATTTATATGTCTGTAAGTTGGGGTGATGTCCACATCGGAATCGCACTAAGTTAACTCGATCCGATCTGCTCAGGCTGGTCTCTGACCTGTCACTGGTTGGCGGCTTCGCATCTAGGACCGCTCGGACCGAGTCGTGTCAGTGCTTTGTGGGTTAGGTGTGTGTGTGTGTGTGTGTGTGTGTGTGTATTGTATGATGTCTATGGGGCGTGGTATGGAATGGAATATTTGGTTATAATGTCTCTCTGGTGTTACCTTAATGGTGCGAGGTGTTGATGCATGATTGTACGTGTAGTGGCAAGGGTGTTGTGGGTTAGTTATGGCTGCTGCCATGAATTGTGATCCCCTCATGTTTAAATGTTCCCTAATTTTCAGTTTTTTTGTTTCTGTGTCCAGGTGTTCTATTGGTGTTGTTTGAATACATCGTGTAGCATGGGCTAGCATAGTCCATAACTGAGCGAATATATTGTTTGTATATGAGTGATGTCGTTTCCTGCTGGTGTCCAAAGTTTGTGCCTGTTAGTACCCTAAGCGTGTTAAGTCTTGACGTACATTTGTTTTTAATGTCCTGAACGTGGTTTGCAAAAGATAATGATGTGTTGTATGTGACTCCAAGTATTTTGGTACTGTGAGTGTGTGGAATGTTGGTGTTGTTTAGTGTAAGCTGTGGAGTTATCTGGTGTTCTTTTGTGTTGCTTGTTAGCAAGGTGATGGTTGATTTTGTGGGCGCTACCTTGAGTCTATTGTGTGTGTGTGCCAGTCTTGCATACTGTTTATGTATGTTTGTAGGTTATTTGTAGCGGTGTCGATGTTGTTGTGGGTGGATGTTAGAGTGATGTCATCTGCATATGATGATAAGGTAAGCTTGTTATCTATGGGTGTTAGAATGTCATGCATGTATAAGTTGAACAGTGTTGGTGAGAGAACAGAGCCTTGAGGGGACCCAGTTTGGAAAAAGCTTGTTTTTGGATGACTTGCCATTAAATGTGACATGTGAGTATCTTCCTGAAAGATAGTTGCTCAGCCACCTTTTGGTGTTATTGTGCATGTTTGTCTTGAGTATTGTGTTAATGAGAGGGAAGCGTGGGATAGCATCAAATGCTTTACTAATGTCTATTGCTGCTAATAGTGTACGTTGAGCTGGTCGTTTGGAGTTGATACCATCCATGATGTGCTGCGTGAGGTTAGTGAGTAATGTCGTGGTTGAGTGGTGAGGTCTGAATCCATGTTGAGTAAGCAATAGTGGTATATGTGGGTTGGTGATTTGTAAGATTAGTCTTTCTGTTACTTTGGAAGGTGTGCATAGTAAAGTAATGGGTCTATAGGAAGGTGGTTCTGTTGGATTTTCGTTTGGTTTGAGTAGTGTAATAATTTTACCTTGTTTCCATATGTCAGGAATAATACAGTGTTGGTATGAATATGTGCTGATGTTTGTGAGAGCTAGTATTCCCTGTGGGCCCAAGTGTTTAAGGTGTATGTTAGATATGTTGTCTGGTCCAGTAGCCTTCGAATTCTTAATGTTTTTGATGATCTTGGTGGTCTGGTCTGTATTGAAGGGTGTAAATGTAATGGTCGTGTCAAGTCTAGGTTTTCTTGTGTCTGGCTGTTTGTCTGTTGCGTGTTTCTGGTTATTGTCTCTGTTTAGGTGACTTATCTTTGTGTAGTGATTAACTAGAATGTTAGCTTGTTGTGTATATTTTCTGTTCTCATATCAACAGAGTTGTGTACATATAGTCGTAAATGCCCAAGTTGGTCAAACATTTGCGTAAATTTTCATCCGTGACCATTTTTTACCTAGCAAGTCGAATAGGTTATATAGTTCATATTTTAAGGTACGGGTGGGGGAGGGGTTCTATAGGAAAGTTTAGAGAAAGCGTTTTTTTACTATAAACAATAATTTTTTCACTATAAACAATCATTTTTTCGAATTTCACCCACTTTCGGATTTTAATTAAAAGACTCAAAGTGAACTAGTAAATCGTTCTTTATGCTTCTTCAAACTTTACACTGATTTATTTTAGGTTACGTTACACTAGGTTAGGTTACGGTCAACTTGAGTTAATCTAACCTAAACTCAAAAAGTAAGTCGTACAAGAAAATCCGACTTATTTACAAAGTTCGAGCTAATTGCTGAAAGATGTGGTTTTCTATTGGTGTTACTTGGGGATTTAGATATATATATATATATATATATAATATATATATATATATATATATATAATATATATATATATATGTGTGTGTGTGTGTGTATATATATGAAAATGAAAAGATTTATTGGCAGACTAATCCATATGACAAATATTAGTAATACAATAACAGTTCACATACTATACTAAGGATAGAAATATATACAATTGATTAGAAATAATACAGTAATGTCAGAGTTAAGTGGAGCTACAGACAGACGCTTTCGTACCAAGAATTCCATAACTTAGAGGACAAACGGCAGGACTCATGGATAGCTTGGATAAATGGGTTGGTTGATTTTTTAATTCTTTGCATTTGACTGTATTGAGCACGTCTTGTTACCTCCAGGAAGATCGGGACGTTGCGAGTAGCAAACATTTGCGAAGCTGAGCATCTTGGGGGTAATTTATGTAAAAGTCTAAAAGACCTGTTGTACAGCAAATTTAGGGTTCTGCCAGAACCTTTATATTATATATACACACGTGTGTGTATATGTATATATATATATATATATATATACTTTACAACGAAGGTCAAGCTTGTCGCCCCTCCTCTCGAGTTGGTCTGGTGAAGTAGTGCGTTGGTTTCTTGTGCTCTCCACCTCACATAGCCAGGTACGCCCGGCTCATCGGGGTGTTCTGAGCAAGACGTCTAATCTTCTTTTGAAGATGTCCACTGCAACACCATTCGTGTTCCTTAGATCTTTGGGCAGCTAATTAAACAGTTTTGGTCCTCTCAACAAAAATATTTTCTTTCAAGGTTAAGAATGTTCCCTGTCTCGCCTTTAATTTGGGAATACGACACAATCGTCCTTTTCTACTTTCCACCGTTGTTTGGGGAGTAACAGGGTTCAGAGTAAGATTAGGGACTAGTTCATTATTTTCCAAGTGTAAATGATGGTGTATCTCTCTCTTCTCCTTTCCAGTGAATATAGGTTTAGTTCGCGTAATCTTTCCCAGTAATTTAGTTCTTTGCACCCATTGATCTTGGCTGTGAAGCTTCTCTGAATCGCTTCTAGCTGTCTAATGTCTTCTTTTTTATGTGGGGATGTTGGGACCGAGCAGTATTCCAATTTGGGTATGATCAGTGTTTTCAGTAGAGGAATCATTATATTCCTATCCCTTCGTTTAAAGGTTCTCAGTATCTGCCCAGTTATTCTCTTTGCTCTGTCTACTGCTATCTTATTTTGTGTTTCAAATTTCGCATCATCAGTCATTACAACCCCTAAATATTTTGCTCTAGAATTTCTCTGAATTTCCTGTCCATTTGGGGTACAATATTCCATGGATTTTAGGTCCTCTCTTTTTCCGTACCATAACAGCTAAAATTTCTCAGTGTTAAACTTCATATTGTTGTCTTCCGTCCACTTGTAGATTCTATTCATGTTGGTTTATAGAGATCCTATATCTTCTGGGTTTCTTATTTTTCTACTGATCTTTGTGTCATCGGTAAAGGATGTTACTGTGCTGTCTCCGGTAACGTCCTCATCTATGTCAGTTAGCATGATTATGAAGAGTAGTGGAGCTAGTACTGTTCTTTGTGGTACTGAGCTGAGGACCTCTGATTCTGATGAAGATACTCCTTGTACTGTAACGCTTGCCGCCGCTCACTAAGGAAATTATATATGCATTTCCCTACTTTTCCTGTTATTCACATATATTTCAATTTATGTATTATGATTCCATGGTCACACTTGTCGAACGCTTTGGCATTGGCAAAGTCTGTGTATAGTACATCATAGTTTTCATTACTTTCAAGTGCATCAAAAATGTTGTTGTAGTAGTGTTCCATTAGTTGTTATAGGCAAGATCTGTCTGGCCGAAACCCGTGTTGGTTATCATTGAATTTTTTCTGAGTTTCCAAAAATAGATTTTCTGTCTAACTATTCTTTCAAGTATTTTGGTGAGGAGATGTAAGCGAGACTGGCCTATAGTTTTTGGCCTCGGATCGATCTCCTCCTTTATACTGTATATTGGGACTATGTTCACGCTCTTCAGGATGCCCGGTATTTCTTCCGTGTCTAGTGATCGCCTCCATATCCAATAATGGGGCTCAACGATTGCATTCTTACAGTTTTCGATCAGTGTGGCATTCCATTTATGCGGTCCTGCTGCTGAGTGTGTTTTTAGTTTCCCGATAGCTTGTGTAATATCATTTGTCGTAAAGTCGAAGTCCGTTATACTTTCCCCTTGTAGTTCTTCTCCAAAGAACGCGTTTCTATCGCATATCAGTTTGTCAGTTTTTGGGATACTGAAAGTGAAAGATGATTCGTACTGAGCTCTTAATATTTCAGATACTTCTGTTAGATCATCAGATAAAGCACTGTTCTCGTTTTTCAGAGGTCCGATAGTCGCATTGTTTTTCGATTTCCTTTTCGCAAAATTATAGAAGTATTTTGAGTTAACCTTTATCGCTTCTATAGGGTCTTCTTTTTTTCTGTACGCTTCTCAATTAGTTCTTGTATGACGTCTTCGAAACTCTGCAGTTTATCATTTAATATATATATATATATATATATATATACGGGGCTCCAATAAACCTTAGCCCCCCGCCCATGGCCTAAACCATTAGAGGTACAATAAAACTAAACGTACCTTACAAAAGACAATTTAATCCTGCATTTAATGAGAAACAATTAAAACTTGGTGTTCCCGCCATTGGCTTCCAAGACAGCCTGAATTCGCTTTGGGTAGCTTGCCAAAAGTGACGTGAATAGATCTTGATCGTTACGCAAAATTGCTAAAACAGTTTCATTGTGTTGCGTCAATGTATCCTTCGAAATTCGATTTGCTGCAGGTTCTTGAAATAAGAGACATTCAACCTTGTCCTTTATAACTGATCCAATGTGTTCACAGACGTTCAGGTCAGGAGAATTTCCTGGCCATTCTTCATTTCCAAAGAAATCGATCTCATGGTTCCGCAACAACTGTTGAGTGGCTAATGCCTTAAAGCAGGGGGCCTTATCGTGCAGAAGTGTGACCTGATCGACATCCATAACATTGTTTGGGTTTCTTAGAAAAGGAATGACATGCTGGGATAGAATAATATCACGAAAATACTGTCCATCCCAACTCTGACCATTTGGCTTCAGCACCCGCATAAGCTTCTTTGCAGTGAACAAAAACACTCCAACACAGTCTGGACTTTTTAATAATTCGCGATAATGTTCATTGTCTTCGATTTCATCTGGTGTTGTGGCCAATGTTCCCTCTAAGGTGTGCGCGTGCGCGCGCGCACACGCGTTGTGAAACCCGCGCACACAGCAAAATAAAATGCGCACAGGCTCAAGTGTATCATGAGTCACGACAGTAAATGAAGTAATTTAAAAAATATACCGTCACACAAGGTCTGACCATTTGCATCAACATACTCTATAGTCGCTCTTTTAAGTATTAACCCCTTCCGCCCGACTTCACCGACGTCCGCGCAATTACGCAATACATATTTTTTTTAGTCTATGTATTTGCATTTTTTTTCTTTTATACATTAACACATTGAATATAAACCTTCTCTTTCTTATTTTTGCATAAAAACTAATAGTAATTATCTCATAATTCATAAAACATAAAGTTATTTTTATTTTATTCCTATTTTGTGAATGGATAAAATCATGTATGAATCTTGATAGTCTATTTTAAATTGTTAAATGTTAAAAATTGTTTTGAGAAATGATAACTAAAATAGTCATTTTCAATTAATGTTATTTTTATTTTATTTCTTTATTTTGTTGAATTTTATTTTACTATTTTTTATTTTATTCATATTTTTAGAATGGACAAAATGTTTTCTTTTTTAAGAATATATAATATCGTAAACAGTCTTTTAATATCCATTTAATAGTACCGTAATGATCAAGCTATCACCTTATGGAAATAATATTTATTAAGTATTTAATATTTATATATATTTCATTTTGAAGATAATAGCGCTCAGAAAAGTTTGCACAATTTTTCACCATGAATCTAAATGTATTCACAACGAAAATTTCTTGCGCACACGGACTAAAAAAAATTAGAGGGAACATTGGTTGTGGCCCACACTCGATCATTTTGGTAGTTAGGCCGACGTGTTACGTAAACAAAAAATTCATCGGAGACAGCTAAATGCATGAAATCATCCACATCCCAATCTTCAAGATAATGGGCAAACCACATTCTGTCATCGATGTTAAATTGAGTTTTTCTTGGCTTTGGAAGTTCATACCAAGGCTTTAAACCTTGCCTATGACGGTACAGTCGAATGATCTCACCACTAACGATCTTTCCTCTCAACACTTCAATCTCTCTAGAAAGTTTAGCACAGCTGTTTTTCCGCTTACGCGTACCGCTTTCAATGATGTCCTTTGTTTCCTGAAAGAGTGGCAAATTTGGGCGCCCAGATTTGGTTGTATCCATTTCACATTCATCCAAAGTTTTATTCCAATTTCTTTTGACGACGTCCTCACTTTTTCGCAACTTTTTGGCAACCCATGAACGTGTTATAAAGATGGTTCCAGCATCACGAGCTTCCCGAAATGTTATTGCTCGTATGCGATCTATCACACGTTGCCTCTCCGAATCACCAATTAATTGAGAAGCTATTATATTATTACTTTATCAGCTAGAGTAATTTTAATACCTGCAATAAATAAAGAATTTTATATAGTTTTATAATCACTAAAAACTATTTCGATATAAGTAAACATGTAAGCTGCAAATGGGGGGGGGGCTAAGGTTTTTTGAAACCCTTATATATACAGGGTGTCCCAAAAGTCTCCATACATAGGGAAAATTAGCACTTTTTAGCAAAATGTAACTTTATTTACAAAACATTCTCTACATGATTGCCATTTCTTTGTAAACACACACGGATGCGTCTCTCCCACTCATGGTGAACTCATGTTAACACATTTGGTGTTATGGACGTAATTGCACTTCGAATGCGTTCCTTTAGGCGATCCATGTTCTGTACCTTTTCCTGGTACATTACGTCCATAACACCAAATGTGTTAACACGAGTTCACCATGAGTGGGAGAGACGCATCCGTGTGTGTTTACAAAGAAATGGCAATCATGTAGAGAATGTTTTGTAAATAAAGTTACATTTTGCTAAAAAGTGCTAATTTTCCCTATGTATGGAGACTTTTGGGACACCCTGTGTATATATATATATATATATATATATATATATATATATAGTGTTACTTTGTGAGAGTTCGAACGACGGTTCAGGATCGACCTGCGGTCGACCCCTCTGCAGCATCCCGCCTCATTTGCTGAAGGAGGGAATTTCTGTCTGATCTCCTCCTGCCCTCGTAGCCAGCCACGCATGGCTAGTCAGGGACTTTGCACAGGAAACTGTCCAGCTGGTTCTTGAAGTTATTCAGGTCGGTGGAGATTTTTTACTTCTCTCGGTAGGGCATTGAAAAGCTTTGGGCCTCGTATTCTGAGGGAATTTTCCATCCTCGTTTTCATGGCCCTCTGTCCCACAGCAGCTGGGACTGTACAAAATCTGCGTCTTCTCTCATTCCAGTTTGTTTCTATTTCATTTCTAAGGTTAGGGACAAAGCCCTCAAGTATTTTCATATGTGTACCGCTCTCGCCTTCTTTCGAGAGAGTAAAGTTTCAGGGATTGTAGTCGAGACCAGTATTCTTCACCTTCCGTTTCTTCTATCTTAGACGTAAAAGTCCTTTGTATAGTTTCACTGTTCGCATTGTCTCGTTTTCTGTATGGGCTTGCGAGTACTGAGCAATACTCAATTATTGGTAGGACTAGGCTCTTCCATAATTTGAGCATGCTGTTTGCTTTTCTGCTGCGGAAAAGCCTCCAGATGACTCCCATTATTTTTCTCGCCGTTGTAATTTTGATGTTGTAGTGCTCTCTGAATTCTGTATCCGACGATATTATTACTCCCAGATCTCTGACTTGTAGATTTGGTGTTATCTGTTTGTCTTGCAGTTTTGTACCTTTTATTCTGCAGCTCCTTGTTATTACCATATCTTAGAAGTTGGAATTTTTCTTCGTTGAACTTCATATTGTTGTCTTCTGCCCACTGGAATAATGTTTCAATGTCGTTTTCTAATTTCCTTATGTCACCTTCGTTCAATATTGCCTTACATATCTTTGTGTCATCTGCGAAACATGATACAATACTGTCCTTAATATCTACATCAATATCTGCAATCATTATTATGAACAGCAAGGGAGCTAATACTGTCCCTTGTGGGACAGAGCTCACGACTTCCGAGATTTCTGAGTTAACTCTGTTTACCACCATTCTTTGCGTCAAGAAATTAAATATCCATATTCCTAGCTTTCCAGTAATTCCTGTATTCTTACGTTTGTGTGCTATGATTCTATGGTCACATTTATCGAAGGCTTTAGCAAAGTCTGTATATATTACATCTATGTTTTGTCCTCGACATAATGTTTCCAATATTTTCTCTTGGTTGTCTAGTAGCTGTGATAGGCATGATCCTCCATCCCTGAAGCCATGTTGATTTGGGTTGTATAGGTCTTTTTCTTGTAGGTAGTAGGTAGTTTTACTTCTAATTATACGTTTAAAGCACTTTATAAGATGTGAGGTGAGAGCCACTGGCCGATAATTCTTGGGCATTGCTCTGTTACCACCTTTAAATAGGGGGGGGGGGTAATGTTCGCGTTCTTTAAGGGGAGTGGAATTTGTCATGTGTCGAGTGATTTCCGCCATAGTAAGTATAGCAGTTTGGCAATACTCTCTACATTTCTTCATAAACGTGGCACTCCATGTGTCTGGCCCTGGTGCCGAATTGTCTCGCATCTGTGATAAAGCCTTCATTACATCTCCTTCCGTGAACTCGAAGTCCATTAATAGGTTTGTGCCGGAATTTGTTCTTGGTTGATTTGTATCTATGTCGAAAAATTCGTCTGGGTTTTCTACTTCCATCTCGGTGCTAAACACAGTTAAATTGTTCCCTAAGCAGTTCGCTTATTTTTTTCGGGTCATTTGTGTATCTGGCCTCCCCGTCTATCAACGGACCAATACTCTCCTTACACTGCATTTTCCTTTTCGTAAACGTGTAGAAGTATTTTGGGTTATTTTTTATGTTTTCTGCTACCTTTTTTCCTCCTCGTTTGTCTTATGTATGAATGTTTGCTTTAGGTCCATTTCTATTTCGCCACGTTTCCTCTCTAGTTTGACTCTCTTTGCATCAGTTCTGCATCTGTGTTGATGTTTTACGGTTTGTCTTCGTTGCCTGAATAGTGTCCTGATTTTCCTCTCGAGCTTGCTACGTTTTCTTTTCTGTCTCTCTGAAAAATGTTTCAGTATTTCTTGTGGAGTCTTCTCGTGAAGTACCAATTTCCAGTTTATCTCCTTTAAATCTTTATTTACGTTTTCCCAATTTACTTTCTTTGAATTTATGTTTAAGCCTTCAAATATTCCTCCTGACTCTCTAGGATGCGTTTTCGGACCTCTGGGTGCTAACTTCAATTGTATATCGATGAGGTTATGGTCTGAGAACTTTATGCACGTTACTTTTTATTTATTATTATCTCTGTTATTTGTCAAGATTAAATCCAAAACGTTCTCTTTTCTTGTGACTTCACAGATTTCCTGGGTAAGGGTGTAATGTTCTATAATATCTAATAGCATTGTTGCTTGGGTTCTATCATCTTTTGTAATGTTGCCATGAAACTTCTCGACATACTGTATATAACTTCGTCATTTTTCTTCCATGTTATAAATGAGAAATTAAAATCTTCGAAAATTAGAATATTTGTTGCTGGAGTTTCAAGTAATTTTAATATGCTTTCTATTTCATTTGCAGCAAATTGGAATTCACTTTTTGTGGTGTTTGGTGGTCTGTAGATGTTCATAATGGTTAGGTTCAGTTCTTTTACTTCTAATATAATAACTTCGACTGTGCTGTTTCATTTGTTTACCTTCACTTCACATGTGTGTGTGTTTTTCACGTAGATGCAACACCCTCCCCCTCGTCTAGCCACTCTATCTGCTCTGTGCATGTTGTAGTCCAGCAATTCAGAATCGTCGATACAGTTTTTACAGCCTTTTCGCATTTATGTAAGTGTGTTTCCGTTAGGCATATATCTATGCTGGCTTCGGTAGCTAAGTTCTGTAAGTATTGTAATTTGCAGCCTGCATGGTCCGTGTAGAGGCCTTGAATATTTGTATATAAAACATTTATCGGGTTTCTAATTTCCGTGTTCAGTTTTCCTATATGCTGGTCGTTTCCAGGTTGATGTCGGTTCCTGTTTGGTGTTATTGGTTGGGCCGCTGCATTTGGGAGTATTGAGGTTGCGACCCTTGATACCACTGTGGTTGTATTATCGGTGGGTGGTGTTGGATAGAAGTGTGCTGTATGTAACGGTGTGGTGAATATACCTGCGGAGTCCTGTTCTTTCTTGTTAGCATGGCAAGCTGTGGTTTTATCGTTCTTATTTCCTCTAAAAAATTTGTTTCCTTGCTCCTGTTACTTTTAATTCGGATAAGGTCTGTTCTTCCCCGTTCTCTTCTTTGGGTACCCTTTATGTGAAAATATGGGCACTCTATATTTATGCATTTTCTCTCTGTCAGTACCTGTCTGCACATAGGAGGGTGGAAAAAGTGGCATTTTTGTCCGTATCTGCATCTTCCATTCCTCATCATATCGAAGCATTTTTTTGGGGTGACTGTACCAGTGTACCTGCAGTTTGATCCATATATGCACGACCCTGTTTTATAATATTCGCATATGGCCCGTCGTTTAATCTCCTTACGAGCCCTATGTGATTCGATTGCTTATATATATACAGGGTGGGTAAAAAAGTGACCCTTTAGAGGTAAACTGTCATATTAAAAAAAAATAAGGGGACTAGAGCTTCCAAACTTCATAGATTCTTAGTGTTTACCTTAGCATGTTCTTCGTCTTAATTGAGAAGTTGCTCGATGTTTCCCCCTTCCTGCTCAACGCTGGCCTCCAAACGTGGACGCCACTGATCAATACACCTGTTTACATATCGTTGAAACACCTTCTCCCAGTCGAGCAGAATTCTTTCGCGTAGTTCATCTATGTCTCTTGTAGTGGTACGAGGGATGTAAACTTTGGACTTCAGGGATTCCCAAACACCATAATCTAGTGGTGAAAGATTGGAGCTACTAGCCGGCCACATATTGCTTTCGATAAAACCCGGTGTTTCGTTCTCAAGGAATGTGACAGTTTGACGTGCTCTGTGAGCAGAGGCTCTATCTTGTTGGAAAGTATATCTTTCACCACTAATTCGTCGAATACCAGTTAGATAAATAATATCTAAATACACTGACAGTAATTCAGCTATTTATAGCTGTTTCCTAGATATAAGTAAGGCATATGATAGAGTGAACCACAATATTTTATTTAAAAACTAGAAGACAGGAAGGTTCCCATGTACATATTAAATTTATTGAAATTTTGGTATTCCCACCAATCTTTTACTGTTAAGTGGGGCAATGTAGTATCCGAATGTTTTGGCTCCTCTTACGGGGTGAGACAAGGCTCTTTGCTCTCTCCTATACTGCTTAATGTGTATATCGACGGATTAATTGCTTCACTTAATGAGGCAACAGTGGGATGTTGTACAGATAGCACAAGAATAAGTACCTTAGTTTATGCTGATGATATGGTGTTAATAAATCCCTTTGTTAAAAGTCTGGATCGGCTACTAAAAGTCTGCGAAGTTTATTCGCAGAAACGTGATATTCTTTTTAATGTTACAAAAACTAAGGTTATGCAATTTCATCCTAAAAGCTGTAATCAGCCAGCTGATATAAGGTTTAAAATGAGAGGTGAAGTAACTGAGGAAGTACAAGAGTAAGTATTTGGGTCAAACTATCACCAGCTCCTTGAGTGATGACTCTGACATAAGAAAACAATCTCGAAGCCTTTGTGCTAAAGCGAATATGACTATAAGGAACTTCCGGTTCTGTACAAGTGAAGCTAAAAAAACACACTTTCATACTTTCTGCAATAATATATACGGACAGCAACTCTGGGTGAATTATACATAAAAAAAGTTCTAGCAGAACCCTAAATTTATTGTACAACAGGTCTTTTAGACTCTTACATAAATTACCCCCGAGATGCTCAGTTTCGCAAATATTTGCTACCCGCAATGTCCCGAGCTTCCCGGAGGTAACAAGACGTGCTCAATACAGTCAAATGCAAAGAATTAAAAAATTAACCAATCCGATTATCCAAGCTGTCCATGAGTCCTGCCGTTTGTCCTCTAAGTTATGGACTTCTTGGTGCGAAAACGTCTGTCGGTAGCTCCACTTAACTCCAACATTACTATTATTTCTGATCAATTGTATATATTTGTATCCTTAGTATGTGAACTGTCATTGTATTAATAATAGTTGTCTATGGACTATAGTCTGCTAATAAACCTTTTCATATATATATATATATATATATTATATTTTTTTTTTTATTTTTTTTTTTTTTTTTTTTCACCTTAAAATCTCTGTTTTGGTTTGTTGGTCAAAGGCTTATTCTTATTTCACAATGAATTCCGTTCGAAGGAATAGCTTCTTTCTGATCTGTGCAATCTCCTTTTTTTCAATTTGTATGAAAAAATTATTGAAGTTGCAAAAGTAAAAATTTTGCTAGCTGTAAAACCAATCAAAAATAATTTAATACTACCGCGATTGTTGTTATTGGAGGAAAAAAAGTTATTTCGAATTTGAAAAATAAAATATATATTTTTAATTTTATTTTATGTGATGAAGCAGTTTTTATTTCATAAATTTTGAAATAAATAATACAACAGAAAAAGGTCATCTTTTTTTTTTTTAAATGTTTGTCAATAAAGTCGCTTAGTTTTCTTGGCATTTTTACTCACTGTGAATTTTAAGTAAATTGATTTGTGATCGCTATTCACTATTGTTGTTTTACTTTTTATGGTAAGCGATTTGATTTTAATGCGCTTTAAGGGGGAAACGTTCCTACTGAGACTATTCTTAAAAACTATTTGTCACTAAACTTAATAATAGCCTAATCCTTGTTAAGTAAGCATTGAACACATGGTCGACCCATAAGTCCATTTATGCAACTTTTACTTAAAAATGAGATTATGATTGGCTGAAAAAGTTATATTTGCGTTATTAAATAAAAACATTCTTTAATGAGACTTCACTAAACCGTTTTTTGTAACTTATAATGATAATTTCGTAAGCACTGCAGAAATGAAGTTAATTAACTTAAAAGTTAATTCTGAAATCCTTTTCTACTCACCTAGTTTCTTAATAAGCATAACATGTGTTCAATAATTAATACAGAGAGAGAGAGAGAAAGAGAGTGAGTGTTACAAGGATAACAAAGCCTCAAAAACCTTTCGGTCCACTCGGGGAGGTTCCTCTTATTAAACTAGTGCATTTTTTATTTATTCTAACAGTAGTAGAAAACTGGACAGAAAAGCATGCGGCGCTTTCCCCACTCTCCGTTCCCTCCCTCCACGCCAGAGGCGGGTACGGAAAAAGATTGAAGAAAATACTTTGACCCTGGAAAAGTAGCCAAGGAAATTTTACAGGAAAGAGGAGAATAGATAAACTGGAGCAAGTGTAGTTTACGTCCGCCTGACGCAAAAGGGGACAAACTACACTAGGTCAAAGTTGGGGAATGTAAACTACACTAGGATCTTTAGGAGACATTTTTAAATGAATCCATCAAATAAAACGTTAAAACTAACGAAAATATTACGACTTAACCTAACCAATCGTCAATTTATATATACAGTATATATAAATTGACGATTGGTTAGGTTAAGTCGTAATATTTTCGTTTGTTTTAATGTTTTATTTGATTAGGTATACGCAGACAAAGTTGGGGAACGCAAACTACACTAGGATAATGTAGGGGAACGTAGACTATACTAGGATAATGTAGGGGAACGTAGACTATACTAGGATAATGTAGGGGAACGTAAACTACACTAGGCACCACAGCGGGACGTAAACTACACTTCCTCCGATAAACTAGTTTTACAATTACGCTATGCCTAATAGAAATCGCACACTTGATAGCACCGTTGTATAAACTAACATATTATATTTGTGCTGACGTATATCAACTATTTGGTATCGTTACAAAAACCTCGAACATATATAGATTATATATAAAATATCTACAGTTCTCTTTACCGAAGTATCGGGACAACAAAGACCCCATGGCTCACTCCATACTAGCAACAAAAGGATTAAGAAGAGAGTCAGAGTCATAGCCGTGATATGACACGAAGGTCCAGCTTCATAGAAAATATACTGATCTTAGTGATGGGTGCCTTGTTGGTACGAGAGAGCTGGATGGTTCTTCAAGACGCAGTTGAGTTTAAATGTCTCTCTAGAAACGCAATCTGCTTTACCATCCAACCTATTCCACCCTATTTCACAGTGAACTAAAGACATTGAGAATGGAATTAGTAGTATGTGTGCATCGAGTATGAGGGGGTGAGGATGCCGCTGCCAAGTGAGAGGAAAGAAGGGAGGGTGAGAGGAAAATGAAAAAACAAAAATTCTAATCTCTCAAAGGAGCGTGTGGAGTGATAAGATAAGCGATAGTGACCGAACCTAACCTAACTTAATGTGGGGGAGGGGAGTGAGGGAAAAAAGGAAAAAGAGGTGAAAAAGGAAAAGAGGGAAAAAGGTAAAAAACAAAAATGTTAATCTTTCAAAGGGGATGGGGTATGATAACGGGAAAGGGGGATAAGATAAGGAGGATGGTGATAAGGAAAAAAATAAATAAAGAAAAAATGAAAATAAATGTGTGTGTGTGTCAGAGCTGGGCACTTCCGCAAACCGTAAATTCCGCAATTGCGGAAGTATGTTTTTCGTTTGCGGATTTGCGTTTGCGGCAAAGTCATCGCAAATTAGTGAATTTGCGTTTGCGGATGTGATTTTGAGTTTGCGGATTTGCGATTGCAAATCCGCAAACTCAAAATCACTTCCGCAAACGCAAATCCGAAAACGCAAATTCACTAATTTGCGATGACTTTGCCGCAAACGCAAATCCGCAAACGAAAAACATCTTCCGCAATTGCGGAATTTGCGGTAGTGCCCAGCTCTGGACTGTGTGTGTGTGTGAGACGTCATACCATGAACTTTAGTTTTATCAAACAAACAAATAAACAAACGCGGGTGCGCTTGCACGACGAGGGACGGTGGCGGCGTGCGCGCACGACAGGTGCGTTTGGATGGGACTGCCACCCTCTGCTACCCCCAGATTACTCCTCCAACCAGCTAATATAATTGTGGGCGGAGTCTAAATAACGCTTCCCTAAGAGTAACTAACCTAACCCACGTGTATGTATGTATATGAAACTAATGATGAGTCATCCAAGGACCCTCTGAAGGCATCCCCTCTTATCTCTTTTTCGACACCTATGTAAACATAAGGTTGCTCAGGGGTGGAGGATAATAAAGGGTAGGGAGAATAGGGATAACAAAGAAATGGAGAACGTAATTATACACGTCTGTATATATGATGACTAATGGTAAGATGATTCATTCAAGAGGATTTATGACGCATGCGAGTATTTACCATTATTTAACATTATTTATTCGAATTATAGTGGATTTAATTTTCCCAGAAGAGTTCTTTGTTCCATGCATGGTCTGTGTGTAAAAGATCTCAGGGAACATTCTGAGTTCAATCATATATATATATATATATATATATATATATATATATATATATATATAAATTATTTCACGAAAGTAACACGTGAAAAATAATTATGATGAATAAAACCACGAAGGAAAGGAAACACAGAATGGTGCTCAAGCGCTTTCGTCTAATGACATCCTCAGGAACACTGAAGTACATAAAGAATTACAGCCTATATATAGGTTACAGAAATTTATATATATATATATATATATATATATATATACAATAAACGGAGAAACAAACTTAAAGGATTGTGGGAGGGTCACACAGATTTATAAGGAAAAACTATCGATTTTTAGCACAAGATTAAATGAATTGTTTCCAACCAATGTTATAGAAAAAAAATATATATATACAAATTTATACTGGAAATCTGTCCGGGTTTTAGCACTCTTATTTTTCAATTTTTATATACAAAAAAAGGGGTAAAGTTATTAGGGTGGCATACAAGTTTACCAAAGATTTAGCGTTCTACCTTTCTTATCTAAATCTGTTCGGAAGGAATTCAAAACAGGATCGAGTTGAAAAAGACCTTTGCTTATGTTGAAGTTATTTGTAAGTTGGATAATGGCAGACTCAAGAATATTTCTATTAACAATGTTGCTAGAGTGAAATAAAACAAGCATTATTCCAATCAATACAGTGGGATAACTGACAAATGGACAAAAAGGGCACTAGACAACTGTCCTGTTCTAACGGAATATTGATGCTGTTTTATACGTGTGTGCAAATCTTTTCCCGTCTGACCTATGTAAAAGGAATCACATTGTTTACAACCAATTTTATAGATAATGCCTGAATTATTGGTAGGGCTATTTTTTACTATGATATTTTTCACAATATTGTTATATGAAAATACTACATTAATATCCAAAAGTTTAAGTACATTAGCAATGCCTAAAAAGCCCGGGAAAAATGGAAGTACTAAAATATTTTTTGACAAAGTAAGTGTGTTATTATTGACACGATAGAAAGTTCGTTTTGCCTTGTTGAGACAAGATTCCATAAACGCAGATGGATAACACAGATCACTTCCAATACCGTTGATTTTTTCTAATTCGGCATCGATGTATTCCGGACTGGCGATCCTAAGGGCGCGGAGAAACATTGAAGAAAAAATGGCCTTAGTGGGGGTGTCATGTCCCGAGTAAAAGTGTACGTAGGACAAATTGTTTGTTTTTTCCGATAAATACTAAACTTAAAACCTGGGCTTTCCCTATGTACACGCACATCCAAAAATGGGATTGAATTGTTTTGTTCCACTTCTAAAGTAAACTTAATAGAGGGGACTTGCTCATTTAACTGAAACTAACAATAGATTGATCAGTTTTGATGTTTGTTCATTGTTTACAAAAGTGCCGATTGACGATATGCTTGACTTTCTCTCCCAAGAATTACATAAGTATGACCTGCCACTACCTTCACACATTGTTTTGGAACTTATTAAGCTTTGCATCAAAGACTAAGTTCACTTTCAATAACGAGTATTATCAACAAGTTTTTGGGATGGCCATGGGCAACCCCTTGTCGCCCCTCCTCTCCAATATTTATATGGAGTTTTTCGAAATTACTTACATTCCGAGAATCCTTGGGGTTGGCATCTCTTGGTTGCGGTTCGTCGACGATATTTTGTGTATCTGGCCCATGAATCGTGACCTGGATAACTTCCTCCTTCAGTTAAATGATCAAGTCCCCTCCATTAAGTTTACTTTAGAAGTGGAACAAGACAATTCAATCCCATTTTTGGATGTGCGTGTACATAGGGAAAGCCCAGGTTTTAAGTTTAGTATCTATCGGAAAAAAAAAAACAATTTGTCCTACGTACACTTTTACTCGGGACATGACACCCCCACTAAGAAGGCCATTTTTTCTTCAATGTTTCTCCGCGCCCTTAGGATCGCCAGTCCGGAATACATCGATGCCGAATTAGAAAAAATCAACGGTATTGGAAGTGATCTGTGTTATCCATTTGCGTTTATGGAATCTTGTCTCAACAAGGCAAAACGAACTTTCTATCGTGTCAATAATAACACTCTTACTGTGTCAAAAAATATTTTAGTACTTCCATTTTTCCCAAGCTTTTTAGGCATTCCTAATGTACTTAAACTTTTGGATATTAATGTAGTATTTTCATAACACAATATTGTGAAAAATATAGTAAAAAATAGCCCTACCAATAATTCAGGCATTATCTATAAAATT
The DNA here is from genome assembly GCA_023014485.1 of Bathynomus jamesi. NCBI lineage: Eukaryota > Metazoa > Arthropoda > Malacostraca > Isopoda > Cirolanidae > Bathynomus > Bathynomus jamesi. Next base: position 1,048,862 of record JAJOZX010000886.1, on the reverse strand, counting down.
GGTTGTAAACAATGTGATTCCTTTCACATAGGTCAGACGGGAAAGGATTTGCACACACGTATAAAACAGCATCAATATTCCGTTAGAACAGGACAGTTGTCTAGTGCCCTTTTTGTCCATTTGTCAGTTATCCCACTGTATTGATTGGAATAATGCTTCAGTTTTATTTCACTCTAGCAACATTGTAATAGAAATATTCTTGAGTCTGCCATTATCCAACTTACAAATAACTTCAACATAAGCAAAGGTCTTTTTCAACTCTATCCTGTTGTTTTGAATTCCTTCAGAACAGATTTAGATAAGAAAGGTAGAACGCTAAATCTTTGGTAAACTTGTATGCCACCCTAATAACTTTTATTTTTCAATTTTTATATACAAAAAAAGGGTAGAGTGCTAAAACCCGGACAGATTTCCAGTATAAATTTGTATATTTTTTTATCTATAACATTGGTTGGAAACAATTCATTTAATCTTGTGCTAAAAATCGATATTTTTCAATTTTTATATACAAAAAAAGGGTAGAGTGCTAAAACCCGGACAATTTCCAGTATAAATTTGTATATTTTTTTATCTATAACATTGGTTGGAAACAATTCATTTAATCTTGGGCTAAAAATCTATAGTTTTTCCTTATAAATCTGTGTGCCCCTCCCACAATCCTTTAAGTTTGTTTCTCCGTTTATTGTATATATCGGGTCCGCAAAAAAAAAAGGAGCAAGACGAAAATTGCTCTCACGCCCGCATTTTTTGCCGGACCCTTAAATGTTATATATCTAGCTAAAGATAAAAGAGCCCAAAGTTGTATAAAACAAATTTCATCAAAATCGGTCATAAAATAAAGATTTTATGGCCACAAACGTGCAATGACTACAAAAAGTGAATTTCCGCGTAAAAATTTAATGGTTTTTCTCATTTTAATTATTTTTTTCAGATGCCTAAATAATTTTAATCAATAAAAATGATAATATGCCCTTTTCTAAAGAAGATAAAATATTAATAAAACATTATAGACTTGATAAAAATTATGGCGCAATAAAATTATTACAAGGGTCCGCAAAAAAAAAAAAGGAGCATGACGAAAATGTTTACTGTACATTTATTTTTACACATGACAAAACTTATTTTAGGCAAATAAGCAACAAATAAACTAAGTTAGTACCAAATTTCATGTCAATACGTCAAAAATTAAAGAAAATATAAAAGTTTTACTACAACATGTCATAATTTTACAATTTCCAAAGTAAACGAAATTATAAGACTAAAAAAATTGTTCGATATGTAATAATATGTAATAATTACTCTTGTAATAATTTTATTGCGCCATAATTTTTATCAAGTCTATAATGTTTTATTAATATTTTATCTTCTTTAGAAAAGGGCATATTATCATTTTTATTGATTAAAATTATTTAGGCATCTGAAAAAAATAATTTAAAATGAGAAAACCATTAAATTTTTACGCGGAAATTCACTTTTTTTAGTCATTGCACGTTTGTGGCTATAAAATCTTTATTTTATGACCGATTTTGATGAAATTTGTTTTATACAACTCTGGGCTCTTTTATCTTTAGCTAGATATATAACATTTAAGGGTCCGGCAAACAATGCGGGCGTGAGAGCAATTTTCGTCATGCTCCTTTTTTTTTTTTTTTGCGGACCCGATATATATATATATCTATCTTTTTTTTTCTGTAACCTATATATAGGCTGTAATTCTTTATGTACTTCAGTGTTCCTGAGGATGTCATTAGACGAAAGCGCTTGAGCACCATTCTGTGTTTCCTTTCCTTCGTGGTTTTATTCATCATATATATGTATATACAGGGTGTTTGAAAACTTTCTGTACAAATTGTAATGGGGGATAGGCAACACCAAGACAAACCCTTTTCGTCTATAAGTGTATGTCCGCTGACGTCACCATTCGGCGCGAGAGGGCGCCGCTGCAATTGGCTAAAAGGTGAAGTGGGCTAGACTCGCGCTTGCCGCGGGCATTCTTAAATCGGACGTAGTACGCGTAACATGGAGCGCTTCACGACTGCTGAGATGGCTGACATGCATATGGTGTATGGGGCTGCCAATGGAAACGGAAGAGCTGCTGTGAGGTTGTACCGACAGCGCTTCCCAAACAGACGTGTGCCAAACCACCAAACGTTTGCGCATTTACATCGGCGACTGCGAGAAACTGGAACATTCCATGCAAACATGCATGACACTGGTCGGGAGAGAAACGTGCGAACTCCTGACATGGAAGAAGAAATCCTACGGCGATTTGAAGACAATCTAAGCGCAACCACGCGAGGTGTTGCACGTATCCTCGGTGTGAACCACGACCTGGTCTGGAGAGTGTTGCACGAGGAGCAACTTGCCATGGACGATACCCCCCAAACATTGACGGCGAACCGTTCTTGATGAGCATGCACCCGTGTAGCATGTGGATTTGCGTGCGCCCACACGTGAGAATTGTGCATGTTAAACACACCCTCACGTGTGAAACAGGCCTCATCTGAGAACAGCACATAAGCCGGAAAATTAGGCTGCACCGCTGTCTGCTGCAGAAACCAGCGTGCGAATTCCACACGAAGAAGGTAATCCCGAGGTTGTAATGACTGGACTCTGACGATGAAACGGATGTAATTGCTGCTCGTGCAACACTCTCCAGACCAGGTCGTGGTTCACACCGAGGATACGTGCAACACCTCGCGTGGTTGCGCTTGGATTGTCTTCAAATCGCCGTAGGATTTCTTCTTCCATGTCAGGAGTGCGCACGTTTCTCTCCCGACCAGTGTCATGCATGTTTGCATGGAATGTTCCAGTTTCTCGCAGTCGCCGATGTAAATGCGCAAACGTTTGGTGGTTTGGCACACGTCTGTTTGGGAAGCGCTGTCGGTACAACCTCACAGCAGCTCTTCCGTTTCCATTGGCAGCCCCATATATCATATGCATGTCAGCCATCTCAGCAGTCGTGAAGCGCTCCATGTTACGCGTACTACGTCCGATTTAAGAATGCCCGCGGCAAGCGCGAGTCTAGCCCACTTCACCTTTTAGCCAATTGCAGCGGCGCCCTCTCGCGCCGAATGGTGACGTCAGCGGACATACACTTATAGACGAAAAGGGTTTGTCTTGGTGTTGCCTATCCCCCATTACAATTTGCACAGAAAGTTTTCAAACACCCTGTATATATTATATATTATATATATATATATACAGGGTGGCCCAAAAAAATGGCACCAATTTTGAGAAGTGATATCTCAATAACCATTGCAGCTAGGGACTTAAAAAACAACCAAATGAAAGATAATTCTTTTCTCTTTAAATACTTGTTCTATGGCTTGATGGTTATAAGCCCATATAATGCCCAAAATTGGCTTCCAAAAAAAATATACAAAAAAAGTTGCGCATTTATATTTATTCCTTGATCCTAATTTTAAATGAAATTTTTCTATTCCAGACCCCTCAAGATAGGATTGAGAGAATCTGATAAGAACATTATACAAGCACTACGTGAAGAAAGAGGATATTCATTAAACAATCCTTTACGAATTTCCAAATAGAAATTGGAAAAAAAGAACTGTGGCACATTTTTCACAAAAACTTAAAGAAACCGGCAGCAGTCAACGGCGTCCGGGAAGTGGTCGACCAAAAAGTATTAGAACGCCAGAAAACATTGAAAAAGTAAATGAAATGGTTTTAAGTCAAGAGGAACAACCGGGAACAAGTAAAAGTGAACGTGAAGTTGCGAAAGAAACTGGGATTTCACGTTCATCAGTACAGCGAATAATTCGAAAAGATCTTGGGTTGAAAACATTTAAGAGGGTGAAGGTTACTGCTTTATCGGAGCCTGTGAAAGAAAGAAGTTTCCATCGATGTAAAAATCTATTGCGAAGATTTTGGTCAAATGAGTCTGTGAAAAAAATTTGGTTTTCTGATGAGAAACGATTTACGGTCGAAACACCACGAAATACCCAAAATGATCGGGTTCGTGCAGCAGTGGCGACAAAGACTCATGTTGACCCAAAACGATTTTTGCGTAAAAAAAAACACTTCAGATTCGATAACACTGGTATGCATATGAAATTTTTTTGTCTGCTGTGAGGGTTTTTTCAACTCATATTATACAGGGTGTCCCAGAATTAACTATCTATTTCAATGAAATCGGACAAATTTTTTAAAAACACACTTTTATTTATGTTTATCATGTTTAATGTGTTAAAAATGTATAAATTTCTAAATTTTTTTCATAATTTTATTTTCATAATTTTTTCATTATCTGGGCCAATGAAAGACCGTCTGAAGTCATAGAATGGCAAAGAAACTCTCCAAAAGTTAACGTGTGGCTTGGAATGACCAAATCCAAAATTTATGGCCCATTCTTCTTTGCGGAAGCAACTGTAACAGGTACCGTCTACCTTGATATGCTTCAGCAGTTTCTCGAACCACAGCTTCTTGATGATGGCATTCTTGATAATGTTGTGTTTCAACAAGAAGCATTGATCTTTTGGCGATAAACCTTTGTTTTTATGAAACCCCATGCAAAGAAATCCAGGGGTGTCAAATCCGGAGAACGCGGAGGCCAAGGTCGAGGTCCTCCACGTCCAATCCATCGATTCGGAAGGCGTCTGTTGAGGTATTCTCGAACAATTAGAGCATAATGACATGGTGCTCCATCTTGTTGAAACAACATTATCAAGAATGCCATCATCAAGAAGCTGTGGTTCGAGAAACTGCTGAAGCATATCAAGGTAGACGGTACCTGTTACAGTTGCTTCCGCAAAGAAGAATGGGCCATAAATTTTGGATTTGGTCATTCCAAGCCACACGTTAACTTTTGGAGAGTCTCTCTGCCATTCTATGACTTCAAACGGTCTTTCATTGGACCAGATAATGAAAAAATTATGAAAATAAAATTATGAAATTTTTTTAGAAATTTATACATTTTTAACACATATTAAACATGATAAACATAAATAAAAGTGTTTTTAAAAAATTTGTCCGATTTCATTGAAATAGATAGTTAATTCTGGGACACCCTGTATAATTCGACCATGCTGAATTCGAAAATGACTGGTTTTCCTCAATCAGGTCAGGTTTTTTCTCTATTGGCCATTTATTATAAGTCCAATTTTATCCCCAAATTTATTGATTTTTTTTAGCTTAAACACTGTAGATACGAGTAATATTATAAGAACACTCGTGAAAAATGAAAACATTGTGTGAATAAATACTTTTATTCATACAATGAATATGGAAAAAAGTTTTTTTTGCTTTCCGTCTGTGTTTTTCTTCGGGCACGTCTCGCTTCAAACACCAGCAATAGTCCGCCAGCATATTGATATCCCAGTTTCCCTGATACCTCTCTTCCATTATTTTGATATCTTGGTGAAATCGTTCATCCTGTTCCTCACTATAATCCCCGCAATTTTCAGGAAAATAGTCCAAGTGGGACCACAAAAAGTGCATTTTTATGGACATGCGCGACCCATGAGCTTTGAAAGCTTCCATCAAGTTTTCGACAACGGACTCGTATTCTGGACTTCTACGCTTGCCAAGAAAATCAGTGACAACTGATTTGAATGCCTGCCAGGCATTCTTCTCAGTTGGAGTCATTGCGTTTTCGAACTGAGTATCCTTGATCAAAGTTCGAATTTGAGGACCTCAAAAACAACCCCAGCATTTAGTTTAGCATCAGTTATATGAGGAAATTTACTCTCGAGATATCGGAATGATGAACCCTCCTTATTCATTGATTTGATGAAATTTTTCATCAAGCCCAGCTTAATATGAAGTGGTGGGAGCAAAATTTTTGTTGGTGGTACAAGGGGCACTGAAACGACATTATGCGACCCAGGTTCAAAATTCTCTCTGGATGCCCTTTCACGCTGTGCATAGTGCTTCTCATCCGCTCGGCTATCCCATTTGCAGAGGAAACATGGGTATTTCGTGTATCCCCCTTGCATTCCCAATACAAATGCCACAATCTGAAAAAAAAATGAAAATATTTAAAGAATTTAGAGAATTTGTTCTATCAGATAAAAAATCTATGCATTGGACTGTATCACTTCTGTGGGGAAGTTAAGTGTTCTTATACGCTCTCAAATAACCTTTGGAAAAACAACATAGTCAATAGCAATAGTTTACTTATGATATTAGTATTACCTTCAAATCTCCACAGATCCTCCAGTTATGTTGGTCGTATACGAGAGTATTTAGTAAAATTTTCATGTTATCGTAGCTCTCAGTAAGTTGTACGGAATGTGCTACAGGGACTGATGCAACCCTATTCCCAATGTTGAGAAGTACTGCTTTCAAACTTCGTTTAGACGAGTCTATAAATAGCCTCCATTCTGATGCGTTATATGGCAGGCCCAAGGATTCGATTAGCCCCTCAACATTGCAGCAGTACACTAAGGAAGAGGTATTTTCGTGCACTGCAAAAAACTTGCGGAATTCTTCCTCTCGTTTCCTATACCAGGAGAATGTTGTTCCCGGAGCCAGCAAGTTGTCCTCTCGAAGTCGTGAGCCCAAGATCTCGGCAGCTAATTTGGAAAGTCCTAAATCCCTGGTAAGATCATTAAGTTTGGCCTGGTTGAGAGGCCTCGGCTCATTTGAAGCGGTATTTTGAGGTATATACGACTGGGACTGGTCATTGGTCATTGATTCATCATCAGAATCATCGAAGTCCAGGGTTTGAGGTGGGTCGGGTATTGGAATTCCAGGACCATGGGGTACAGGTCTCATAGCAGAAAGAATGTCAGGGTATACAACAATGTGTTTATTCTTCTTGTTAACTCCTGAAAAGAAACACAAACATGGATATAAAACTTGCATATGAAATAGAAGAAGCATTCAGACAGTGGCGGCTCGTGAGGGAAGGCTGCGGTCTGTAAGATATGAAATAGGTCGATGGAGTCTGTATATTTTCTTTCTTTTTCATTCATATTGTCCCTTCGGGGACAATATGAATGAAAAAGAAAGAAAATATACAATCATTGTATATGTAAATGTAACTTGTATAACAATATGTATGTGTAAATGTATTTTCTATAACAATATGTATATGTAAATGTATGATTACCATTATGGTGAATATTATGCTATATATGGTGAATATTACATTATGGTGAATATTATGTCAAGTTTCATACGAGGATTTCAAAATATTTAAGAAAAATAAATTTATAAGCCCACCTTGGAGGTTTGTCATGCAGAAATAGCAATCTGTCACGTGATCCTTTCCTTCTCTCCAAATCATGGGAATTCCAAAAGGCAAAGATTTCGCTCTGCCTTTGCTCCATCTTCCCAAATTTTCAATGCACGTCTTGCAGCACATATGAGGGGCGAAATTTTTGTCCTGGTCCCCTAGCTTAATTCCAAAGTATGCTCTATACATTGTCTTCACAAATTTAGTGATTTGGGACTGGTTATTTGGCATGGTAACCGTCCCACATATGTAGCAGAATTTATTGGGATAATTTTTACACGCTCTATTCATTATGAAATATTTTATCTATATGCCTGAAAAGTAAAAAAAGATATTATACAAGTGAAACAAGTGATGATAGATGTTACTGTTCCAATTCCGCTTTGACAAAATCACGAAAAATTCTATTTTACTTATGAGGCCATAGCCGGATAACCTGAGCTGATTGAGAAAAACGGATTGCAGATTCGAAATCAGCAGGAAAAACTCTATAAGAATCACTTACAAAACCCTTGACAGCAAAATTGATGCATACCAGTGTAATGGTTTCCCTTGCAGCGTCATCTGAGAACAAAACATCCATCATTTTTATTCAGCGAGGCGTTAAAATTAACTCAATTTACTACTGTAATGACATTTTGTTTCCAATGTTGTCAGAGATCAAGGAGACGAGCACTGATTTTGTTCATGCAAGATGGAGCCCCATCTCATACAGCCAAGGAAACAATAACACTTCTCAATAATAATTGTCCTGGTTTTATCGAACCAAATAATTGGCCACCATGCAGCCCAGATCTAAACCCCATTGACTACTTTGTGTGGTCTGCCTTAGAGAGAGAAGTCTACCATGGTCAGAAAATCCGTGATGTGAACCATCTTCGTGAACGAATTTAGGCTGCATGGGAAAATCTCTCACAAGTGACGATCTCAAAGGCAATTTCAAAATGGAGGGCGAGATTACAGGCTGTGGTTGACCATAATGGAGCAGATTGAGCCATTTATTGAAAATTAGGTTTAACTTAAAACCACAGAACTTCGTTTAAAGACCGTAAATTAGAAGATAATTAATTAGAAAAAAATAAAAAGAATAAATATAAATGCGCAACTTTTTTTTGTATATTTTTCTTATAAGCCAATTTTTGGCATTACATGGGTTTATAACCATCAAGCTATTGAATAAGTATTTAAAGAGGAAAGAATTATCTTTCATTTGGTTGTTTTTTAAAATCCCTAACTGCAATGGTTATTGAGATATCACTTCTGAAAATTGGTGCCATTTTTTTTGGGCCACCCTGTATATATATTAAAAAATAGAGAATACACAGATTTTTCACATTTTTAGATAAAATGGAAAAAATGTATTCATTTACGAAGTTTTGTTTCGTCCACGCTCATACACTCATTCAGGGTAGGTGCAACTCGCAGCATCATTGCCAAGGACATATTACAGGGTCAAATATAGAGTTTATAGTATTTAATATAAATATTAAGTGATCATTAAATGGTGTTATCCATAATTATTCACTTCCTGTCTGTTCATTAAAGGAAGAAGAACGCTTCAAACAAGCCTTTCATATATATATATATATATATATATATATATATATATATATATAGAGAGAGAGAGAGAGAGAGAGAGAGGAGAGAGAGAGAGAGAGGAGAGAGAGAGAGAGAGAGCCTCCTTGGCACTATAATAATGTTAATTAGAATGTTAGTTAGGGTATTCATTAATTATTGCTTGAGTGCTTGAGGCTGGAGTCACCATGATCTTTTCAGACCAAATAATGTTATTAATTAAGGAAATTAATAGGGTAAGTTCTCTTCCTTTATTAAACAGAATAAATGAGATTTAAGTGAAACAAATAAACGTTGCAGTTGTTTGAATGAAAGTCGTATTGAAATGTTATAAATGTGCACTTGATTAATGACTTCAATACTATATAACGAGCGAGGTAATGAAGGTTTTTATATAAAGTTAGGTGAATGACACCAGGCCAATGGGTCTGTTACACGTTTTAACATGGTGAGATCTCTCATATATATATATATATATATATATATATATATATATATATATATAAATTAAAACCCCTCTTTACTAAACACCTTGGTCACTTCGAAAAACCTTTTATCGAAAATAAGTTTCGTCATAAGGAAGTGTTTTCGTTCACTCAGCCTGAGCTGCACGTGTTCGTCTCTACCGCCATTTCCCCGACCAAGAAAGTAAGCGGCATGCTGACTGGCTAATGCCTAAGAGCTGATACGTACAGTGGCGGTTCCTCATATGGGCAATATGGGCAGCCGCACAGGGCGGCATTTGTGGAGGGGCGGCATTTGTGAGGGGCGGCATGAGCGCCTGCAAAAAAAATAAAAATAAAAATAAGAATAAATAAATAAAGAAATAAATAAAAATAAAAAATAAAATAAAATAAATAATAAAAGATCAATAAATATATTTTTATTAATAAAAAACCATCTATTGCATTTTCCATAAACCTTCCCATAAAAGACCTAAACAATGCAAAATGCTTCCAGATTAATATTATTGGGAATAAAGGCCCATACTTTAACATATGTAATGTTATTTTTCTGGTTTGGTAAATAGTGAAATGTATATTATGAAGCATCTGATGAGCCCTTGATTGATGCTTTGAAGAAGCTGAGGTGACATTTTTCAATGCAGTGGTTGATGCTGCAACATCAGCCATTCAGGAAAGATTTTCCACGTTGGAAATTGTGGGAGAGAAGTTTGGAGTGCTGACACATTTCCAAAATCTCACATTTGAGGAGCTGACAGAACAATGTGTGAACCTTAGTACTACACTACACTTTAAGGGACAATCTGACTTGGATGGCAGAGAGCTTGCACAGAGCTGAAGAACTTGCCTGACTTGCCATCAAAGACCATATCCTTGCTTGAACTGCTGACATTTATCCATGAAAGGGAGCTCTCTGAAATATATCCAAATTTGTGGACTGCTCTCAGAATTGGTCTTACTCTTCCAGTCACTGTTGCTGAAGCAGAGAGGAGCTTTTCAAAGCTGAAGCTCATCAAATCCTACCTGAGGTCAACTATGTCACAGGAACGCCTTACCGGTCTGGCCATCATCAGTATAAATCATACAATTGCTGAGCAGATTTCATATGATGATTTAATTCATGACTTTGCATCAAGGAAGGTAAGAAGAGTCAGGCTTTAGATGCAGTTGTGCTGTGGTGCAATTTATTTTGTTTCTTGTTCAAAGTGTAGCATAATAATTACCCTCTCTTAAGTGTCTTATTCTATTTATGTGATAGAGCATTTGTACAATTTAGAAATTTGATTCTCTAGTTTATTTATGGCAGTTGTGCAATTTAATTTGTATTTTTCCTGTTCATAGTATCATAATTACATTCTCTTAAGTGAGTTATTCTATTTACGTGATGAAGGATTTGTAAAATTCAGAAATTTGAGTCTTTGTTTTGGTTCTGAAGTTCCAACAATTAGTCCATAAAAAGTTATTTTGTGAAAGAGTTATGTCTGTCCTTTATTTTGGGGGGATTCGAATGTGTGTGTGTTGGCGAACAGGGGGGGGGGGCGCTGAAGGTGAGGTTCGCCCAGGGCGTCATGTAAGCTAGGACCGCCACTGGATACGTAATTGGCTAGAATGTTTCTCGTGAGATACTTAAAATACTTTAAGTAATTCATTTAATATACTGTATATACAGTATTATATAAAGTATGTATAAATAACTAATGAGGGTCTAAATAGGTCATTAAAATATACACTACTATATTGGCACAGGAAAACCCCTTTATAACGAACAACCTCTCTACAACGACAGCAATTTGGGTGATATATTTCGTTATAGAGAGGTTTTACTATATATATATATATTATACAGGAAGGGAGGCCAAGGGAATGTCCGCAAAAATGCCCCCCCTCATAGAAGAAGAGAGCCAAAATCAAGGTCCAAATATTTGAGGTGCCTGAACATACTGCGGATGAAAGGTTGGAGGTCATAGACACGCAGAAAGATGGATTGAGGAAGGTTGTTCCAGAGTTGAATATATATATATATATATATATATATATATATATATATATATATACAGTATAAGTATATACCGGTATATATTTATTATTTCACTTTTACTTTCAAAATTCTGGATTTCCTCCGAAAGTTACTTTAAAAGATTTGTTCGAATAGAGTGAGCGAAGTTGAACATTTGTTCTTCGAAAAAGAATTTTCAGTTTTGTGGTTCGGAAAAGACTTTTTTGTGAACGTTTTACAGTTAAAATGATTCAAAGAATGGTACAATAATAATAATGAGTGACGAGGTACAGAAACTGGCACAACGCTCAGGCCAAGTAATGCGGCTATCGCGTTAACTCCTGGATTATATTATTACGAGCACCACTGGCAGCAGAAGTCGAACCCTCGTCCTCAGTGTTTTCACTTCGTTTACAGAGAAACGGTGTTACCTACTGAGACAAGGGCGCTGATGAAAGAATAGTATGATTGATATTACTTTTACGTTAAGTCATTCCCGAATGCTTTGTGCATAACCGCTTACCTCTCGCTTATCCTTTAAGATTATTTTTGTGATTTTATATAATGACCATTTTTTCGCATTATTATATTTTACGTAAAAAATATTTCATTTATGATGAAATAGTTTAAGTCAAAAAGTTTCAAAGAAGTTTTCAATTTTTTACCAGCTATTTTTTATTTTAAAACTAACTTTTCTTTTAGATTAAAATTATAATATAATTTATACCATTTGAGGAGATTAGGAAGTATTTTTATGCGTTCACACCCAAAAAAAAAGTAATTCTACACGATAAATGTTATATTATCACTGCCAAGGATTTAAAATAAGAATGTCTCCTCGCATAGCAACTACCGACTAAATTCAGAAATATGTCCTTCCATGAATACGATATAATTATTCATATGTGTAGTAATTATATACGATAGTTATTGTATATTATAATTATGAGCAAAATTTCTTTCCAAAACATGTTAATCTTACCTATTTAATTTCACTATTCATTATACCTGCAGCCAATTGCAATATTTCACTATATAATTGCTGTCGGATCATGAGACTTAAATAGGAAGAAAATATTATATTAACCCTCATCAGGATTCATTAAAATTTCTTAAATATCAACTACAATGTTCCATTTATATACTGTATACCCCCATGGTTCCAACAACGTAAATAAATTGAATGTTCCTGACGAGGAAGTATGAAGGAGCAGCGAGTTAATTACGCTATTATTATAATAACGTAAATTTTACACTGTGTAGTGAGTACCATTATATGTTTTGACTGTCACCAACTTCGTCAATTATATAGTAATCATAGGCTTTCCAAAATATAGTTGAAGTGCATTATACCGGTGCTTCTCAACCTTTTTTTCATTACAGCACCGCCTCAGGCTAATACATTTTCCCACGGCACTCCTGTATCGAATCACCACAAAAAATCGTATTTTGAAAAACGGCACTTTTTTTTTACTCATTTGTTTATTCGTATCCAAAAACATCAATATGAAAAATGTAGTGCATCAGCAATTATTAATTATAGTATGCATTAATCTTAAAGTATTATTATTATTATTATAATGTTATAATGTTATAATGTTATGTTTCAAACCAACAAAGACCCTAGGATCCACTCACGGCTGGTCTACCTAACCGTGTTTGTAATTGTGTATTGCGCATGTCATCCGTGGTGGCTGAGGGACCTACAAATTTACGTGGGTTCCGAACCACAAAAACCTTAATTTTACTACCTTAAACTATACCTAATCTATCAACATATGCATCTAATCGATTTTTAAACATGTTTATAAGAAGTGCTACTAATTACTTCTACGGCAAACTATTCCACCTATTTACTATTTCATCCATAAAAAAGTTTTCGGCAACTGCTGTCTCGAACCTTCTACTTGTCAGCTTACACCCGTTATTTCTAGTTCTACTATATTGTGCTATTTCGAAAAAGCTATCTCTATTTACGTTATCGAACCCATTCATAATTTTTAAAACCTGGATTAGATCACCTCTTAGCCTCGAATGTAGTAAATTTTAACTCCTTAAGCCTATCCTCGTACGAATTTGACCTAAGCGACGGAATCATCTTAGTTCAGGGGTCCCCAAACTTTTTTGACTATCGACCCCTTCATGGAATCCTTGACCTTTTATCGACCCCTTAATTTTTTTAATTAATAAAAATCTATAAGTCGTAGTTAAAGGTAGAATAACTAAATAAAAATATATACAATAATAGTAAAATATTATAATAAAGTTTAATAAACCAACTTTACCTTTTTTATTGATCGTCTGACATCTTTAATGGGTTAATGGGAGGGATGTGGTTGATGATCTTTGAGAAGAGCACTAATATTTGATTGTAAATTAGTGAGTTTTAGTCTTAACTCACCACGCTCTTCTATGTTCAGTTTGTTCCTCTGCTTTGTTAGGACTGAATTTACATGGCTAAAACCAGCCTCAACCATATAGGAACTTGGGAATGCAAGTAAAAGGGGTTTACCGCTGCACAAAGTTTGGGATACTTATTGACAATATTTACATTACTCCAGAAGTTACTGAGGGTCGTATTTTTGAACAGTGATTTAGCTTCGAGATCCACGGAAAAATACGTCACGCTCACAATGCTTTCTGATTGGCGCAATCACAACTGTCAGCGGGGTGGACACAGGGTTGCCAATTTGTAGATTATACGACTTTTGCTTTCGGCACAAAACATTATGCCGATTTGACCAACAATATTTAATAAGGCGTGCAATGATGTGATGCTGATATGCTTCTGTATCAACAATTTCTAATCGACCCCCAATCGACCCCCGAGGAATTTTCGACCCCCGAAAATGTCTTATCGACCCCTGGGGGTCGATATCGACCACTTTGGGGACCCCTGTCTTAGTTGCTCGTCTTTGAACTCTTTCGATTTTGTCTATATCCTTGCGCATATGCGGAGTCCAAAATTGGATCATGTACTCCAAATGGGGTCTAACTAATGATTTATAAAGAGGAACAATAATATCGCACGATTTGTACTCAAAATTCCTAGCTATAAAATCTAGCACTTTGTTCGCCTTATTGACAGCTGCTGTACTTTGTTTCGCTACTTTTAAATCACCAGTGACTATAACTCCTAAATCTTTTCCCTGAACTACGCTTGCCAACTCCTTCCCTGACATGTTATACGCAAAATTACCATTACGCGAACCTATATGTAAAATCCTACACTTATCGACGTTAAATCTCATTTGCCATGTGATTGGCCAATCTACGATTTTATTCAGATCTTCCTGGATTTTACTTCTATCTTCGCCATTTATCGTCCTATCACCCAACTTCGTGTCATCCGCAAACTTTGAAACTGTACTGACTAGGCCGACATCTAAATCGTTAATATATCTGGTGGCCCCCAAAAAAGTCCATAGATTTAAAGTGCAATACCTTCTAAAATGTACACTGTACAATCACAAATTTGAAATCCATATAAATTCAGCGTATAGACAAGCTATCATAAAATTTTCAGAATTCTACACGCAATACTCTTTCGAAAATGAAGGAAACAATAAGGTACACTCAAATAAACAAATATCATGAAACAAAAAATTTATTATTCACATCTTATTTATTGACAGAGATGGTCAATATGCCCGCCGTCTTGCTCACAAACAGATCTTAACCTTTTCTTCCACACGACATGAGACATTTTCTAACTTCAGTTAAAGTTATTTTGTCCCAACAATTAAGTATCTTTTCTTTTAATTGCAACTCAGCAGACATGGGGTCTATTACTGGGTTTCTATTATTATTACTGTTACTTTTGATTTCTTCTATTACTACAGTGCCCGCGAAAAGTATCCGATCACTCAAGAAAATACAATATTTTCCCTTGATATTCAGAGACACGTAATTCACTTTCTATTTGTTCTAGCGACATCTGGTAACTTTGAGGTTGCTCGCTGATATGAGAGCTATCCAACGCATTCTCAAATTAGTGTTTTGGTAGCCTTCGTTGCGGGTGGCTGTGTCTCAAATTTGTCAGATTTCACTGTTTGTGTAAATTTCTTGATTTTTTTTTTTTTTTACAGAAAGTGGTGTAAATAAAATTTATATATAATGTGTGCTAAAAACAACTTAAGAGTGATTGTCGAGGTGCTATTGTTGCTTTGCATGCATGTGGGAAATCACAGAGACAGATAGCTAAGGAATTAAACATATCCCAAAGTACCGTTAATTTATGGGTTTCACGGGCTAAGAACAATGGTGGCCTAACCACGCCAGTCCCTAAAAAACGATCTGGCAGACCGAGAAAAACAAATTCGCGAACAGACAAACTTATGAAACGTTTAGTATTGAAAAACCCAACAATAACTGCGAAAGAAATAAAATTTAATATGAATAATTTGTTATCTGGTGTTTCTGAACGAACTATCCAGGAGCGGCTCCAAAAAGAACTCGGATTACCATCTCGCCATGCTGCTAAGAACCGTTCATTAATGAAAAAATGCGTAAAAAACGTGTCGCATTTTGTAAAAAATACATTCATTGGACTGTTGATGACTGGAAGAAGGTTTTATTTAGCGATGAGTCGACATTTTTGACATTCAGAAGTTGTCCAAAAAAGGTTCGCCGGCCTATTGGCTCAAATAGGATGGACCCTAAATACACCCTAAAGACAATGAAACACCCTCCAAGTGTGATGGTTTGGGGTTGTTTCGGTTACTATGGGCGTGGAAACTTATATTTTCTTCCGAAGAACACAACTATGAATGGTGCACGGTATTTAGCAATGCTACAGGATAAACTTCCAATGGCAATGGCAATCCAAAGGACAAAAACATACATGCATGATGGTGCACCATGTCACAGGGCCAAAATAGTGACAAAATGGATTACTGACAATAAATTTGATATTTTGGATTGGCCTGGTAATAGTCCAGATCTCAATCCGATAGAAAATCTGTGGCTAATAATAAAAAATAAGGTTGAATGCCACGACACTGGCTCAGTCGAAAAATTACAAGAGGCCATCAAAAAGGTATGGTGCAAGGAAATATCAGTGGAAGTTTGTCAAAACTTGATTAAATCCATGCCAAAACGTCTAGAACAAGTCATCCAAACCAAAGGACAGATGACAAAATACTAATATAAGGTTAGTATACATTTAAACATTGTTTTTTATGTAAAAAATACAAATTTCAAGGGTGATCGGATACTTTTCGCGGGCACTGTATTACTTTATTTTTCATCTATTGCTATTACTATTACTTGGTCATCTATTACTATTATTATAACTTTTGTATGTGGGGTACTTCACTCATTTAAAAAGGATCTTTATGTCTATTTAAATGCAATTAGAAGCAATGTGTTAACAAATATTTGTTTCAACCAAATCATTACAATTTCAGAGACTGTAGGTCTTGATAAATTTTACTTTATTGAAGGAAAAATTTGCCACAATATTAATTCACAATTTCACATACATGTTTATTTTAGTTTAAAGTAGATTTAGTTCATTTTTTCAGTTCTTTGTTCACACAATATGTCCATTGTCACAGTAATAGAAAAGTAATAGATTATTATGTAATACTTTGCCTTCTGTTACTATTACTATTACAGCCAAAAAATTATGATCTATTACTATTACTTGAAAAATCCTGTAATAGTCTATTACGATTACTATTACCTATTACTATTACCCCATGTCTGCAACTCAGTATATTTTTCTATTTGGCCTTCATAAACGTTTTCTGCGAAAGAGTTCCATATGCAATAGTCCATTGGATTGCAGTCCGGTGACTGAGATGTCCATCATTTTTCCAATGAAATTGGGTACATTCTGTTGGAGATAGTCCTGGGTGTACTTTCTCATATGAGCGGTAGCTCCATCTTGCTGGAATATGAAATCACTATCAGGATACAGACGCCGACAAACTGGCAAAAGGTTTTGTTCCAAAAGATTAAGTTTCTGAGTTCACTTTTTTGTTATTGTCATTAATGAAATGAATATTAGTCTTTCCGTTCCATGATACACCAGCTAAAACTATGATTTTCTTTAAAAATCAACATGTCTGGTGGTAAAGCCTCGATTGAGGTTTCGCGCAATTTCAATAGTAAAATCCTTTTCATTTGTGAATTTTTTTTTAACATCACGCGCTGAAAATTTGTCTAGCAACTTTCCACAGCGAATTTTCCTTTTTTGTCTAACATCGCTTCACGTCTTGAGACAAGGATTCTTTTATATGCCTTAAGTTCTAAAGCTCTCTGCATTCGTTGAACAGAACTGCGACTAGTCTTCAAATTTCTTGCAATTTTTCGCTGAGACAAGTGTGAGCCCGGTCGATCTTCTTCAGACAAATGAACAGTTTAGACATAGTCAATATTTTCTTGTGTGGAAACACTTTTAAGTCTGCCACTTCCAGATTTCCTTTCAGTTGACCCAGTTTCTTTAAGTTTCTTTATTAATCTATTCACCGATCTCTTATTCCAATTTGTTCTAGGAAATTCTTTCACAATTCTTGTCCCAGTCCATCCTTTCTCTATAAATCATCTTTCAATTATCGCTTTGTCATCTTTGCTTACAACCATAATTAAAGGGGTTGAAAACTATTCAAGATTAATAGCAGCCTTAGCACACCATTTGACATTTCTGCAGAAACTAGCTTAACTTATCCTAACTCCTCCCCAACTTTTGCGATAAGAACAGTTGCCAACTACTACATAATATTTGTTTATTTGAGTGTACCTTATTGTTTCCTTCATTTTCGAAAAAGTATTGCATGTAGAATTCTGAAAATTTTATGATAGCTTGTCAATACGCTGAATTTATATGGATTTCAAATTTGTGATTGTACAGTATATATTTTGGAAGTTATTGCACTTTAAATCTCTGGACTTTTTTTTGGGGGGGGGGGGGGCACCCGATATATAAGAAAAAGCAAGTGGCCCAATACAGAAACCTGAGGAACGCCGCTCGCTACATTAGCCCAAGACGACTCCGCTCCATCAACGACCACCCTCTGTTTCCTACCTCGCAACCACTCTTCTATCCAATTTATTACTACACCCCTGATTCCACGAGCCTTAGTTTTTTCAACGAGTCTTTTGTGCGGTACGGTGTCAAACGCTTTTTGAAAATCTAAATACACTACATCTACCGTCCAATGACTATCATAAATTTCAACCACGCTTTGGAAAGATTCTAAGAGTTTAGTTAAGCAAGATTTGGTTTCGCCTAAAAACATGCTGTGTATTTCTAATCAAGTTATGCACTTCTAAGTGTTCGACTATACGATCCCTAATTATCGACTTCAGTAGCTTACCTACAACCGACGTTAAACTAATTGGACTACAATTTCCCGCCACACTTTTATCATCTTTCTTAAAAATAGGTCTTATATTTGCTAACTTGAAATTATCTGGTACGCACCCCTCAGAAATGAACGCATTAAAAATCTTTGTTAACGGCACAACAATACTTTCTTTTAATTCATTTAGTTGTATGAGATATAGAGAATCCGGCCCCGGTGATTTAAGCATTTTCATTTCACAAATATAGTGTAGTACCTCCCTTTCACTCACCACAATATTATCTGAAGTAGTATATTACCATTATCGAAAGGTATTATGTCTGTGACTGTAGGGATATTCGTTACATCTTCTGTAAAAACTGACGTAAAAAATTCGTTTAGCAGAGCAGCCATTTGCTTGTTCTCGAAAACTAGCTCATCGTCAGAATTTCTCAACGGTCTTAACACGCTCTTTGCTGGGTTCCTATTGTTGACGTATTGGAAAAATCGCTATGGAAATTTCAAAATCGCGCTTGGACTTTTTTATTACACTTTTCGTTTTACGCCTTAGAGATATATAATTGTTTCGTAACCACAAATTGTCTTTATCGCACTTATGTAGCCTATAAGCCCTATCTCTACTCTTTATAATATCCCCTACTCTAGAAGTAATCCACAAGGGCTTGTTATTTACTTTCGCACGCTTAATCTTGAACGGTACACATTCCTCATTTATAGTCCTAAACACTGTTTCAAACGATTCCTACATTATTTTTGCGTTGGAGGTCCCCATTACGTTTTCCCATTCGACGCGTGACAATTCATTTCTAAATTTACAAAAGTCTGCGCGCTGGAAGTCAGGGATTTTAATCGAGTTTGCTGGTTAAAAACAAATACGAAGACATTATTGAAGGTGTGATACCAGAGTACTATACAAAGAAGTCAGTATTAGACATGAGAAATGAACAATAACGAGTAATGTACATTTAATCCAAGATTACACGCGAGAAATTGATAAATAATAGAGTAATGTACATTTAATTCTAGATTTTTATTAATATTCCATTATTAATCGAGATTTCAACTTCTTTTTAACCGAATTTACATTCACAATATTTTTTATATCAGCATTTAAATCATTTCATAGTTTCAATCCAACGAAAATGGACAAGTTTTGAGATGACAATCTAAATTGAGGAATAACGTGCTTTGATCTATTTCTGGTCTGATATGAGTGGATTTCTTGATGAGTTATAAAATATTTATTTAGCCATTGTAAGTTAATGATTTTGTTCTTACATTTGTAAATGAAAATAAAATGTGCGAGTTTGATGGCGTCTTTGGACTTTAGTACTTTCAGCTCTTTAAATAATGCACTGAATGATCATGGAAATCAGTATCAGATAATGACCTTACTGCTCGTTTTTGGATGACAAAGATACCATTGAAAGTCGGGGTGGGAAACCTTTATTGTGTGGCGGGAAAAATTCAACTAAAATACTCTCTATCGAGCAAATTGAAGCTTTAAAAATAGTTTATGACATAATTAATATGTAAATACTGTATGACTTTAAGTAAACAGGCTGTCCGCGGGCAATTAAAAACTAGGCCACGGGCCCCACCCCTGGTTTAAAGCGTTGTTAACGGAATTTACCCATACAAGGCAATTCTTTTATATAAGGATGGACAAAAGTATGATACAGAGTTAATAAAACCTATTTAGGGACTACATATCGGTGCTACTGTAGTATGCGGTCTACCGACGATTGGTTAGGTTTAGTCATGATATTTTCGTTAAAACTAACGAAAATATCATGACTAAACCTAACCAATCGTCAAGGGCGATTGACAATGGGATGTAAACAAACAATTAGTAACAAGATAAGAAGCTATAATTAAAAGGTAGACCGCCGAATCGTAGGTAGACCGCATACTACAGTAGCACCCTACATATCTAAGTTTAAACATTATAACAACGCTCCTTGAAATCTTTTTGAAATATAATTTACATGATCATTCCACTTCAAATTCTTGTCTAGCATTACACAAAGAAATTTTGTTACAGTACATTCTTTTACAGCGATTTCATCAACATTTAGTTCATCGAGATACATATTTTGTTTATAGTAAAAATCATTAAATTTATTTTACTGGTGGTTAGAAAGAGTTTATTGGTGGTCAACCATTTCATTACACTGATGAATTCTGAATTAAATGTATGGATTACTTGAAGATCAGGGCCCCCAGCCTTCGTTTTGATATTTTAATTTGGGTATTAGAAATGAAAAATGTCCTTTTTTTTTAGTTCGAGCGTTTGCATAGAAAAGATTACAAAATTATGTCAGGATATAATGCAGTTTCATTCGGTTAGGGATATTTGTATAGAGGTTCGCTTACAAACAAAGCGACCACTCTCAATTATGCAATGTTTTGTTTTTGTTTACAGTAGAGATTGCGTGTATTTTTGAGTGCATATTATCTATTCTTATTTAGTATAACGATGCAAATTTGTAGTTTCACTTGGAAACGATGAATTGCTGGGATTTTTGTGATTTGCAAACCATACTGGGGTTCCTGTTGAAGGAGAGAGTTGTATCTCAGATGTAATTTGCGAATTGCGAGTTCAATTCATATGAAATTTAACGTTTCAAGTTGGAATTACTGTATTAAAATAATTTTTGGTAGTAATATTTAAATTTTTTTTTACTTTTTAATAACTGTTTTGGAAAACTATTATTGTTTTAAACCTTCAGTCGGGGGTTAACTAATGCATTTAAAACGTTGGCTCGAGTGTTCCCTCGGAAATGGAGCCTTCTGAGATAGCCAGTAACGTTTTTGTGGCGTCTTAGTGTGCTCCCCTCAAGGGCAAGAGGGTTCATGATTGTCAGAGAAGTGATGACATGAAGTTTCTGGGGTTCAATTTTGTCTTTTGTATTTAAAAGTATTGATGTGATTTCTGACGGTAGTTTGAACAATAATATTTCTTAAATTATACTAACAGTTACTATGTATGGGCGCTTTTCTATTTATACTGTACAATTTGTTTCGTACGTTTTATGACCTTTTTATCTTCTCCGATGTAACTGCCATAAGTGACCTTATTGGTAGCTAGATGTGATTAAATTTTTGCGAAATTTTTAGATTTGTCATTTTTTTTTCTCTGTGAATTTGGCCAGAGCAAATGTGTAGTTATTGTTTCGAAGTGAACTGTCGAGAAAATTCGGTAAATTAAATATTAAATAAATGATAAGCAGTACAGAAACACGTTTTCGAATAAACTTTTTTTTTTCAAAATTTCAAAAGGCTCGGTTTGGAGGCAACCAAGTTGAATCCGAGTTCCATCCATTGAGTTTAGTCGACCGGATACGTTATCGATCACCATTGATGAGAGAGAAGAGAAACCAACTGCGCAGGGACTTGGCGCAGGATGGTTTCGGAAGAGAAGAGAAGAGAAACTCACGTGTGCAGGGTTTTGGCACACGAAAGTTTCGATCGAAGATGGTCTACTTGTATTTTTCGGGCAGTAGCTGGTCACGCTGCTCGAATGCTTCGCTAAAATGTGTCGTAGCACGCGGTAGGCAAGCCACGAGAGCTTGAACGGGTGTCTAAGACTGTACTGTCCATACAGACATACAGTAGGTTCGTTGGGAAACGGCCTACGGCGGAGTGATCGTTTGATTGTTGCCAGTAGAAGAGTCTTTCAGCTGGACGTAGGAAGAGCAGCGTTCACCGACAAAAGTGGAGATGAGACAAGGCGAGTTTCTTCATCGACTTCTAGAATTGCAAATTCCGTCCAATTCCGGCGCGTGGTCCCGCTTTCAGTATATCTCCCCCCTGATCCTTTTAGAATTGGACGTCTCTTGTTTTTTTTTCGCCATTTGGAGAGAGAGCGGAACCATTATAGCGTGCTGCCCTGTTGCATGTTGATTGATGCAATCCCTTGCATTCTAGCGAAGTGAGCAGGAGAGCTGCGATTGAAAATTGAAGAAGTCCTTTGTCAGCGTGCGGATTGTGATCTAATCAACGTCCAGCAAATTAATGTACTGATTATTATGTAATGAAATTATAAGTGAAAGGGTGCGATTATTGCCCATATTTGTTGCGTTTTCGTGAAATAGTATGTGCGCTCTTGGTCAGTATTTATGTAAACTTTCTTATTTTTTTCTATGTTGCCCTGATAGTAACTGTATAAACTATACAAATAATTGTTTCAAATGTAAAGCGATCTTTGATGAGGAATCGCTGGAATAGATTGTGAACATGAGATTTGTGCAGCCACTGTAAGAAAATTGTTATTTTTTTGGCATGTATAGATTAGTTACAGGTTGTAATTTAATTATTAGTGTGAAATGTTATTTTATGCAAATGTGAACATTTATAAAGTTTTCGATTTTTTTAATATGATACAAAATATATGTGTGGAATTTGTCATTCTAATTATTTCTTGTCTATCTGAACTTTGAATTTGTTAAAGAAAAAAAAAAAACACGCGATCTTCGCACACGAGTTGCAAAGTGCATTGAGGTTGACGGGGGGATTTTCGAAAACGTATTGTAAACTGTAACAAATTTGTCATTTCTGTATCTGATACCATTCAAAATGCCAATGTTTAAACATTAAATGTTAGAAACAGTAATTGGTTTCTCTTTCTTGATTACCATTAACAATGCTTTTGTATTTGTAGATTCAAACAGCTCTATCACCGTAACCATTCAGAATTAGACACATGTTCATATGAACTTTTTTTCCCACAATGATCGATACTATCACCTCCCGAAGTATTGACCTTTCCTCCTGAAACACCCTGTGTACACACACACACACACACACACACACACACACACACATATATATATATATATATATATACAGGGTGTCCTATAAGTCCGGCATCATAGGAGAAATTCATATTTTTCTATTTCTACAAACCATAATTCATATTTTTCTCTTTCTACAGGCCATAATGTCTGTGAGCAAGGAAGAACGAATCCAGATAATTCTACTCATAGGAAATCGGAGTCAAAGAGAGGCCGCTGCTGAATTTAACAGACTGCATCCAGACCGCGAGCCAATAACACAGTTGTGTTAGCAGACTTGTTGCAAAGTTTAAGGAAACAGGATCCATAGAAGATAAACCACGCAGTGGACCTTCAAGGAGGTCCACTGACGATGATACAGCGACTGCTATCCTGGCTCATTTTAACAGAAGTCCCAATAAGTGTCTTCGGCGATTGTCCGCCGAGACAGGAGTGTCGAAAAGTAGCATCCATCGCATTCTTCAGGCTCACAAATGGCATCCATATAAACTTCAGATCCTACAGAAATTAAACGAAGATGATCCCGACCGGCGGATGGAATTTTGTGAATGGGCTACGGAACAATATGCTCGGGATGCCAATTTCCCGTCCACCATTCTGTTCAGTGACGAGGCTGTTTTTTATGGAAATGGTGAGGTAAATCATCGACAGAACACCCGCTACTGGTCTCAAAACAACCCTCACTGGTATACCTCTTCAAAGGAACAAGGTGCATCTCGGGTGATGGTATGGTGTGGCATTTGGAAGGATCGCATCATAGGCCCCCTCTTTTACGATGAACATGTCACTGGAGGCACCTACCTACGTATGCTCAAGGACGAAACATTTCCCAGTGTCTTGAACGAAGAAGGAAATTTCCCAACATGGTTCCAGCAAGACGGCGCTCCTGAACATTACAGCACCCAAGTAAGGGAATACCTGTACCAACAATTCCCTGGTCATTGGATACGACGTCGAGGGCCTGTGGAATGGCCAGCTAGAAGCCCGGATCTCACGCCACTAGATTTTTATCTCTGGGGCCACTTCAAAGCGCTGGTATACGCAGAGAAAATTAGGAGTGTTGAACATTTGCGGCAGCGCATTAGTTGGGCATGTAACACCATTACTCCTGACATCATTCACCGTGTGCTTGCTGACTGGGTTTCACGTCTGAATTTGTGTATTGAAAACAATGGTGGACATATTGAGCACGTTCTGTAAATAAAAGCTTTTGTTTTGCCTTTTTTATTATTTTTCCTATGATGCCGGACTTATGGGACACCCTGTATATATATATATATATATATACATTTAACTGCAAACACGCAGTATAATTAACGTAAAGAACGACGCTTCACTCACGCTTGTATAGGAGATATTCCGCGCAAGACGAGAGAGAGAGAACGAAACAAATGAAAAAATGAGGTAACCACCCGGGAATCGAACCCGGGATCTTCCGATTGCCGGTCAGATGCGGTGGTTACCTCATTGTGTAATGGTTATCGCATCTGACCGGCAATCGGAAGATCCCGGGTTCGATTCCCGGGTGGTTACCTCATTTTTTCATTTGTTTCGTTCTCTCTCTCTCGTCTTGCGCGGAATATCTCCTATACAAGCGTCGTTCTTTACGTTATATACATATATATATATATATATAATATATATATATATTATAGTGCAGATCATATGTACTGTATACGTACGTACGTAATTTGTGTTAGTCTAACCAAAAATTGAAAAGGGCCAAGCGTATTTAAGTAATCATGTAGCCTACGCCCTGAAAGCTATTTCAAAATTATGAATGAGCAACTTACACAATATGTTCATAATTAGACCAAGTTACAAGCCACAAAGGCATGCATTAGTCTCCAGAGTTTAGCGAGCCCCAGCGATAAAACACACACCACACACACACACACACATATATATATGAAAATTATTTCACGAAAGTAACACGTGAAAAATATTTATGATGAATAAAACCACGAAGAAAAGGAAACACAAAAAGGTGCTCAAGCGCTTTCGTCTAATGACATCCTCAGGAACACTGAAGTACAAAAAAGGTTACGGCCTATATATAGGTTACAGAAAGAAAAAAAAATACATAAATAAATAACATACATACACACAAACATATATATATATATATATATATATACATACATATCTACACACCACACACACATATATATAATATATATATTATATATATATATATATATATATATGCAATAAACAGAGAAGTAAAAATACAAATTAAAAATTAAAGGATTAACAGAGGCATACAGATTTGTAAGGAAAAATATCGATTTTTAGCACAAGATCAAATGAATTATAAAAATTATAAAAATTATAAAATATGTATGTGTGTATATGTATATATATATATATATATATATATATATATATATATGTTTGTGTGTATGTATGTTATTTATTTATTTATTTATTTATTTTTTTTCTGTAACCTATAGGCCGTAACCTTTTTTGTACTTCAGTGTTCCTGAGGATGTCATTAGACGAAAGCGCTTGAGCACCTTTTTGTGTTTCCTTTCCTTCGTGGTTTTATTCATCATATATATATATATATATATATATCTTTGTAACCTTTGTTTTGCTTCCGCCCGAATTGTTCATTCTGACGAAGGTCACGCTTGTCACTCCACCTTAGACCTACATTTTAACGTGGAATTTGAACCACGCTTCACCAGCAGCCCTGTATCTTAACCACTAGGCTACTCAGGGTACCCACTTATCTCCCAACCAATTTTTTATTTTTTTATTGTGTGGAAGGATGACCAACTAGGTTTTGCTGCGTGCCGCCTGCCGTCACTAGATCTCGATCCCGGGGCCAATGGGTCCATCGCCAGTGATGCTGACCACTACACCACCGAAGCGAAGCGCTGTCGCTTCCTGCTTCTCGAAACTACTAGAAAAACTCTTGTTACTCGGATTAAATGATTTCCTATGGACATCTAATCAGTTTGGCTTTAAAAGGTCCCACTCAACTGACTTGTATATCTATGTACTTAAAGAAACAATATTTAAATACATTGACAGTAATTCAACTATTTATAGCTGTTTCCTAGATATAAGTAAGGCATATGATCGGGTGAACCACAATATTTTATTTGCAAAACTAGAAGACAGGAAGGTTCCCATGTACATATTAAATTTATTGAAATTTTGGTATTCCCACCAATCTTTTACTGTTAAGTGGGGCAATGTACTATCCGAGTGTTTGGGCTCCTCTTGCGGGGTGAGACAAGACTCTTTGCTCTCCCCTATGCTGTTTAATGTGTAATTGCTTCACTTAACGAGGCAACAGTGGGATGTCGTATAGATAACACAAGGATAAATAACTTAGTTTATGCCGATGATATGGTGTTAATAAGTCCCTCCGTTAAAGGTCTGGATCGGCTACTAAAAGTCTGCGAAGAGTATTCGCAGAAACATGATATTCTTTTTAATGTTACAAAAACTAAGGTTATGCAATTTCATCCTAAAAGCTGTAATCAGCCAGCTGATATAAGGTTTAAAATAAATGGTGAAGTAATTGAGGAAGTACAAGAGTTTAAGTATTTGGGTCAAACTATTACCAGCTCCTTGAGTGATAACTCGGATATAAGAAAACAATCTCGAAGCCTGTGTGCTAAAGCGAATATGACCATAGGAACTTTCGATTCTGTACAAGTGAAGCTAAAGACACTCTCTTTCGTACTTTCTGCAGTAATATATACGGACAGCAACTTTGGGTGAATTATAAAAAAGGTTCTGGCAGAACCCTAAATTTGTTGTACAACAGGTCTTTTAGACTCTTACATAAATTACCCCCGAAGATGCTCAGCTTCGCAAATGTTTGCTACCCACAATGTCCCGAGCTTCCCGGAGGTAACAAGACCTGCTCAATACAGTCTAATGCAAAGAATTAAAAAATCAACCAACTCGATCATCCAAGCTACCTATGAGTCCTGCCATTTATCCTCTAAGCTATGGACTTCTTGGTAAGAAAACGTCTGTCTGTAGCTCCACTTAACTTCGACATTATAGTATTATTTCTAATCAATTGTATATATTTCTATCCTTAGTATATGAACTGTCATTGTATTAATAATATTTGTCATATGGACTATAGCCTGCCAATAAACTTTTTCATTTTCATTTCATTTTCATTTTGATTTTCATATATATATATATATATAACTAATGTGCATGGGACAAGTTACTCTTCCATAAACATTAATTGTGTTTGTCCCCTAAAAGTTATCTCGAAGAACCATTCTGAGTTGGATCATATATGCTACCAGTCTTGATAACATTAATTTATATAGTACATCTCAAATTCCCTGTGATGACGGTCTACAGTCGGGACCAAAATATGGATCAGTTATCTACAAAATGTTGGCGTGTATATATAACTCATTAAAATGTTTGTTATGATGGCCCAGAGGCGTACCGAAGGGAAGGGCGACAGGGGCGATCGCTCTCCCTTGAGCTAATAAATTATTATGTTGATTATTTTTACGTATTTAATTTATATATTCAATTAAATATTTTACATATTTAATTTCATGCGCCAATCGAAAAATGTTAGTTAGCTTTCTAGCGATTTTGTGTTTCATGAGTATTGCGTCATTTTTCATGGCACATGGCAACCGCAGTTTATCGATTTTTGTTTACATTCATTTAAATATTTCGTTTGTGAACTTTCTAAATTTTTATAATTTTAAGTATTGATTAAAACTTTGTGTGTATGAATGTGTGTGTGTGTAATCATGTGTGAAGGCCGCTTGGCCTCAAACATGTAACTAATAAATGAAATGAAACATTAAGTGTTATTTTTAAAATTTGATATTCAGTTTTTTACACATTTTAAAATTTAGTTTCAAAGTTTTAATTTAATTTACAATTTTTCACATTGTATTGCACACACAAAATTTTGTGTGGATTTTGTTTGGATTTTTTATTTCATTATAATGAACTTTAATGTTATGCTTAGTAATAATTCCTATTTCTATTTGTAACTTTGTAGAGTACTATTTGCGGGTGTCACAGGACTAAAGATAATGGACCTTTAGAAATTTTTCAAAAGAAAAAATGTCCAAACTGACAATGGTTCTACAGAGCATGATGATCAAAGTACTGTTAATCCCAGTAAAATTGCTACGCTACAACAGGGAGAATGAAAGTGAAAAAAATTTCGGCGTCTTCGGCTCTAGCTCTTGCCTCTCCTACTACTAAAAATCTAAAATGGCTTAGGATCCCGAAAACTCTTAATCCGACCCTGAGAATAATTTTCTTTTATAACGGTAACAGTCCAAGGAAATGCTTAATCTCGAAATTAGCACTTTTTTATTCTTATGTTAATACAAATCTGAGCATCCTAATTGCGGTTTGCATTGAATATTATGTTACTAATCAAATTTTTATCATAATTTTTATATTTTTTATAACATAATTTTTATATTTTTATTCATAATGTGTCTTAGCAGTAGCTAGTTAATCATCTCTAACTGAACGATAAGCTCATCATGAACGTACATAAAAATTATTTATCTCTATTTCAATTATACTTCTACGGTTAGTTCCAAGTTTGCACCCCCCTTGGCAAATTTCTAGGTACGCCCCTGCGTGACCGTCCCTCGTATGTTACGACTAATTTTTAAGTCCACTCTTCCATAATTAAACGTTCGGGTATTAAAAAATCTTCGTTTATTGGTAAATTAAAAAATATTTTGTACTACTTGTCGAAGTTTCTATAGTGTTACAAAGTACCGTACCACATTTTAAAAGCAGTTTGGGTTTATTTACAATAAACAAATTTTAATTAACTTTGAATGCTTTGAATTTGACCCCATTTTAGTCTTTAAATTTTTAAGATAGATTCATTACGTCATCAACTTCCAACATCTAAGAACCGTTTAGATTAGGCATTTTAAAAATGTTAATGTTGTTTAATAAGTATAATAATAAAACAATTAGTAACAGGAGCTATGGTGGTGGTGATCGGGGATGAGTCTATTGACGACTAATGCCAGCTTGTGACATGCGCTAGCTAAAAAAAAAAAAAAAAATTAGACTAACACGAACTTAGATGTAGCTCGTAGCGTAAACTAACCATTTTTGTTATTCTTTTTTTTTCTCTCTCTCTCTCTCTCTCTCCTTATTTGCATGTATGTAACTCTCTTCATTGCATGTCTGTAGTTTGCATGGTATGATAGTGCTTGCGTTAAGAATGTGTTGCATGGTTTGTAATGCGTTCTTATTTTATTTCTTTTCATCTTTCACCAATTTTCCGGCGGAGTGGGCTGCATCCTCTACCTCCCTATGGAGTGGAGGATCGGTCTGCAGCTGCTGGAGGTATGTGTTGCTTTGAGTTAAGAATGTGTTGTTCTTTGAGTTATGAACGTGTTGCATGGTTTGTAATGCGTTCTTATTTTACTTCTTTTCATCTTTCACCCCTTTCCGGCAGAATAGGCTGCATCCTCTACCTCCCTATGGAGTGGAGGACCGGTCTGCAACGGCTGGAAGTATTCTCTTCGACTATTTTTCCGACTTGTCGGCAGTGGCCAGCGGATGATGATGGTATCTTTCTTTTTTCTTTTTCTGAATGAATTTTAACCCACGAGTGATAGGTTTTTCTACTTACTTAACCCCATATTCTCTTCTTTTAACCCCTTACTTTCTTCTTTCTCTCAGGCTAACCTTACAGTATAGTGGATCTTAGGGTCTTTGTTAGCCTTAGCTTCTGTAGATCTGTAGATCTATGATTGGCTGCAAAAATAACCCTCGTCCGAGTTATGATTATAATATTGTAATTTTTAAGAATATTAATTAACTAAAAAATTATAAATTAAATACATAATTTTACAAAATAAATTTTATACTCTGAAATTAGAGTACATAACAAAGATTGCCTGGTTCACCCTCATTTTAAAAATGTATA
The DNA here is from genome assembly GCA_023014485.1 of Bathynomus jamesi. NCBI lineage: Eukaryota > Metazoa > Arthropoda > Malacostraca > Isopoda > Cirolanidae > Bathynomus > Bathynomus jamesi. Next base: position 1,018,598 of record JAJOZX010000886.1, on the reverse strand, counting down.
TACCTAGTTGGCTACTCATTGGGAATTAATTATAAGCGCAGGCATTTTACAAGAATAATCCCCGAGCCTATATACTCGTATGTTACAGGGAATCTGTGTACCTAGGAATTTCATGAAATCCCTAAAATGTTCAAGGAGTTCATGTAAAGTTAAGTCGTTATATTTTGGTTACCTACGGGAAAATTATTGAATGCCCGGTTAAGTCAACTGTACGCCCTTGAAGATTGGTTAGGTTAAGTCGTGATATTTTCGTTAAAAATAACGAAAATATCACAACTTAACCTCACATGAAATCCCTGAACATTTTAGGGATTTCATGAAATCCCTAGTTACACAGATTCCGTTATATATATATATATATATATATATATATATGGACTATGCTGTCGAGTTTCATTGTATTTTAAAATATCTTTTAAATATTATTTAAAAATTACATTCAAGTTGTATTTGAAAAATTTCTTTATCTTCTTTTATGATAACCCTGTAATGTTTAACTCGCTAACTAAAGACCTTTCAAAGTTTATTGGGGATATCATGCGATTACCATGAATGAAAAGAGGAATTCTTAATCTGTCACATATCCTCTCAGAGAGAGAGAGAGAGAGAGAGAGAGAGAGAGAGAGAGAGTTCCAAGGACAAAAGGAAGCCTCAAAGCCCTTTCGGTCCACTCAGAGAAGTTCCTGTTATCAAACTAGTTCATTTTTAACTATACTCGCAGTAGTAGAAGACTGAATAGAAAAGCATAAGGCTCTCTCCCACCCTCCGCCCCCTCCCCACCAGAGGTGGTACGGAAAAAGGTTGAAAAAATACCGTGACCCTGGAAAAGTAGCCGAGCAAATTTTACAGGAAAGTGGAGAATACATAAGCTAGCCCAACAATTACGCTATGCAAACATAGAAATTGTACACTAGATAGCACCGCTGTAAGAACTAACCAATTATGTATTTGTGCCGATCACACATCAACCACTTTGTATCGTCACAAAAACCTCGAGCATTGACAGTTTCATTTACCGAGGTAGCGGTCCAACAAAGACCACATGGCCAACTCTAAGTTACCCCAAAAAAGATTAAGAGAGAAGTAAAGGTTAAACTC
>JAJOZX010000886.1:837500-1012500 GCA_023014485.1 Bathynomus jamesi | reverse complement strand
TTTGGGAGTCGTTTTGACCCACATTCGTCAATACTCAAGGTCATTGGAGGTCAAACGCCCCCCGAAATAAGGAATATCCCATATCCCGGGCAGTCGTGGAGATATTTTGGTGATCTTACTGTCGTTTTTATGGTTTTGGGCGAGACTGAGTAGTTCTATAGGGTTTAAAATGAAATCAGGGATTATTTTCCCCATGGTAAGGTGAATTCCAATATGTCTAATTATTCCTCTTATTTTTTTCAGGTTGTTGAGATTATTGCTGATGGTGCTGCCCACCTGGTGGTTTGATGACGTCTTGGTTGTGCTGATTCCAAAATTGTTTTTTGACTGCTGAATATGGAGAATATACCAGGTGAGCATTGTTTAGTTTTCATTTGCTGAGGATAAATTATTTCAATGCGATTTGTACTCTGAAGAATGGGTAAACAAAATTCTTATTTTTCAGGTTCTACAAAAGCTGCAGACGAATGTTTCTTCAAGGATTTCCTGCGTAGCTGTCCTGGAGGTCAGAAAGGTCTTTCAAATTGTGGGAGGATTCAGAAAATCATAGAGAGCAGCGACATCAGAGGGCAGCCAGATGTTCGAGCGAGACTAGAGCCTCTCTTGGAAGATGGAGCAAAAATCCTTTGTTGTCACAAGAACTGTGTTTCCACTTATGTGTCCAAGCGGAATTTATCAGCATTCATGAAAAAGAGAGAATGTGATACCCCTACAGTGGAGCCAAAAAGACTACGTAGTGCTGTTCTCAGTGAAGGCCCAGTATATGACCCTAAAAAACACTGTCTCTTTGTTTGAAAGTCAGTGAGTGTATATTACCCGAGAAATATGACATCAAAGTTCCGGTGCAATACCGCATTCCAGCATCTAGGTTTATGACCGATAAGCTTGGTGATAAAAAACAAATTACAAAGATGTGTTGATAGAAAAGTGTAAACTGAAAAATGATGAGCAGGGACAAGTTGTACTCAGTAGGTTGTTGGGCATGAAAGGAGATTTACCGGCTGAAGAAGCCCGATACCATAAAGATTGTATGTCTACCTTTCATGTTGAGGTTGAGAGAGCTTGCCAGAATAAGTCAAGGGTTGAACCTGAAGACCGCCCCTTCATTGCTTTGTGTGTAGAATTGTCGAAGGACAAAATGAAACCATGGAATTCAATTGAAGTAGAGAAGCTTTACAAAGAGTTAGGTGGTGAGAAGTTGTCACGTAGGTCGCTCATTGTAAAAGTTAAAGATTACTTCAAAGACGAAATTGTAGACTTACATGGGGATGGTATCGCTACGTTGTTAGTTTTCAAAAACTATGCTGCCTCATACCTGAATATTGCAAAAGATTGTGAGGAATCTGTTGATATTGATGAGTGTGTGAAGAAGCTGGGCAAGCAAATCGCGAGTGAGTGCAAAAAGAACAAGGAAGAATTCACTTCTTATCGTACTCACATAGACAAATATATTGCTTCCGAATGTATGAGTGATGTTCTTATGCAATTGCTTACTCGTGTAAGTTCGAAATTCTCTGACTCCCTGCAATCCATAATGGTTGGAAACATTGTAGCAAGTGTTGTTACAAATCAGCCTACTCCACTCCAAATAGCACTGGGTGTTCTCATAGGTGACCATAAGCAAATCATTAAAGAGTTGTACAAGTACAATGTAACTTGTTCTTATGATGAAGTGCGGCGTTTTATGCGCTCAGCTGCTGTTGTTGCAGCAAGAGATGCTGTGTGGTCGGGTTTGAATGATGCTGCACTTGCTGGTCTTGTGCAAGTTATAATTGACAACTTTGATGCAGTTATTCACTCCCAAAATTGTAGATTAAACTGTCACAACCTTGCAGCTATTGTAACACAGCCCAGATCACTTGAAAACGACAGTGCGAAGGTCATTCCTAGACTATCAAAACAAGAAATGTCAGTTCCCATAAATTGTGAGCTGGAAGTTGTGCCATACACTGGTCCGAAAAAACCTCCTATGCCCATGGAGGCAACCTGCTCATTTGAGCCTTCTGAGAAGCTTACAAGAGCAGCCGAAGTGTCACTTCACCGTGCAGAAGAGCTAGATCTGGAGTTCTTCAGACGGATACTGTTTGTCGCTGGCACCCCTGAGTACAATGGCTTCAACACCCGCCATTGTAGAGAGGCGGGAATGATGCCAGCTAAGAAGTCGGCCATCAAGTATATGCCACTCATTAATATGAAGCCAGCGGACCACAACACTGTCAACACTGCAATCAACAATGGCATTAAAGTGACGAGGGAGTCCAACCAAAGTGTTTTGGTCATCACAGCAGATCAACAGATCTACAAGGTTATAGTGGACATCCTGTTCCATACACGAAGTCTTCTGACTGATGTGGTTGCCATCCTTGGTGGAATGCACTTGGTGATGGACTTCATAGGTGCGATTGGCAGTCTAGCAGCGGGAAGTGGCCTGAAAGAAGTTCTCTGTGGCACATTCGGATCAGTGGATAAAATGCTAGAAGGAAAAAAGTACCCTCAAAATGCCCGTGCACTTCGCATGCTGACTGAAGAAGCTCTCAGACCTGTATTCTTGAAGTATGGTGAGCGTATCAATACCATGGCTGACTTGATGCAAGTCCTTGAAGAACTGGCCTCTGCTAGCAGAACAACTCGTATGTGGGTTGACATCATCATCAAGCCAACTTTTCTCATTATGAAATACACGCGCAGTACACATGAAGGTGATTATGCTCTGGCCATTCAAACAGCTGAAAATATGTTGCCATATTTCTTCGCTGCTGGGCATCACAACTACAGTAGATATGGCCTCTTCTTCGTTCGATCTATGACGTGATTACCTGAAGAAGTCTTAGATGCATTTGTGAGAGGAGAGGGTTCTATGCATCACATGGATGGACTCTGGAATGGGGTGCCAGCCGACCAGTTCCTGGAGAGTACCTGGATGCGTCGTGGGAAGGGCCCTAGTGGTGTCATTGGTAACATCCAAAATCCACAAGTGATGGCCACGTGGGTATACAGCCTCAATGCTCGTGTGAGTCTGACTGCTGACCTCCTAGATATGAGTGAGCACCTAGAAACATTCCATCTGTACCACAAAGAGGAGGCAGGAGGTCGCATCAAACATGATGGAGAAGATCGCCAATCACTTCATGATTCCCTTTCTAAGTGCATGGACCCAATGGATCAAGAGTCACATCCAGGAGGCAACTTATACAATATTCAGACAGGGCAGCTTGCATCTCCAGATGCCAATGCCGATAGAGCTGTTAGTATTGGAAAGACGCAACTGGCACAGTACGAGTTATCATGGCCACAAGGCTTTTATGGCACCATTTCCAAACATGTCATCACCTTTGCAAGTAAAGCGAAACATATCAAGGTGGGTGTCCACTTGGTTATGGACCAAGAAAAGATTTATGCACGCGGTATCGGTTTGCTGATGAGCGAACGTGAACTTGACTTGACCCATGTATTCTCAACAGAGCTTGCGGCATACCCACCCGCACTGTTCCAACCAGATGGCTTAATGAGAACTGCAGCTAAGTCCGCATTGAAGCAGAACTTGGGAGTGGAAACATCCTCTCGAACATGGGGTCGACCAACAGTTGTTATCGTGGATGTGTCAGCTGTTTTGTGGCCAGTTGACTGGCCTGCTAGTGGCACAGTTGCTACATTTATCCAAACCTTCAAAGTATGGCTACCGAAACATCTTTCTGAAGCACCTGTAGTACTAGCTTTTGATCGCTACTATGATTTCTCTCCGAAATCAAGCACTCGGGCAATGAGAAGCAAGAGCAGCAGAGTTCACAAGCTGGACCTCAACACCCCATTGCCTACAAGAGAAGCTGTTCTCACGTGCACCGCGAACAAGGAGCAACTAAACAGGCTGCTCTGTGAGCAAATCCTTGCTGACAGTGAGTATCTCGCAACTGTAACCCAAGACCATGAGCTAGTGCTTGCAGGATGGCAGACCATACCGACTTCCATTGTGCGAGGCAGGAGTCGAGCAGCATTGGAGCTCTCATCATCTCATGAAGAGGCTGACGTAATAATAACACAACACGCTATCGCACAAGCTGAGAAAAATTCTGATGCCCGCATCTCCATCATTTATGATGACACAGACGTGTTTGCCATGCTGACTCATTTCTATGAATTTAAGAAACTAGGCTGTCCCATGATTATGGAGTCTCCAGTGCGTGGCAGAAAATCAGTGGACATCGGGGCAACTGTAACCCAGCACAAAGACATCATCCCACAAATCCTCAAACTACACGCTTTGAGTGGCTGTGACGCTGTGACGCAGTTGCAGCAATACATGGCACGGCAAAGCCACTGCCATTGCCACAGCCAAGAAGGGTCGGAAGCTAGACAAGCTGGGGTCCCTTGATGCATGCTTTGACCATATCGAGAAAGAGGCAACAGCGTTCATTGTTGCATGCTATGGGGATAAGAAATCCTCATCTCTTACTGAGTGTCGTCAGCGAGTATGGGCTCAGAAGACAGGGAATTCGGGAACTGCTGCACCCAAACTATGTTCTCTACCACCATCAACTGAAGCTTTCCATCAAAATGTGCTCAGAGACCACTACACTGTGGCGAACTGACTTGATGCACTAAAGTGTGACCCACCACCACTTGATCCTGTGTATTATGGGTGGGAGAGAGACGAAACAAACAGAGTTCTCATCCCAAAAACAGTTGGTGAAGGAGTGTGCTTAGCACCAGATGAAGTTCTGAAGCTAATCAGATGTGGGTGTGAATCACAACCAGCATGCAGGGGGAGTCGCTGTGGCTGCATGGGACGCAGAATCCCTTGCACAATGTTCTGTGCATGTGGCAGCGGCTTGGATTGCAACAATCCGTTGACCCAAAACGCAAACGAAGAGCAGACTGATGATCCTGACAATCCTGACACAACCATGTCTTTTGATATTTGCCCCCAATAAATGGTTACCTCATGTGAATAACTGCATCAAAGTTGTCAATGCCAATCCCCCAGCTAGGTGTGAGCTTTGTTTTGCTTACGAGGTCATATCTTGTAGCTTTGCAACCTTCCATAGAATGCATGTGCCCTGCACTTCAGCATAAATTGTGGTTTATATCCAAATATCCATATCCATATAATGTGGGTTATGTCATTTAAGCATTATGATCTCGTTTTATCTGCAGAAAAGATGTTAAGTGTTCAGCAGTTAGCTAGATTGTAGAAATTGTCACTGAAAAAAAAGCAAATACAGTGATGTCAACTGTGGCATTATCATATTTCAAGGCCAAACTTTAACCTCAAATGACCTTGACTTGACCCATGGAGTTGCAAAATGATATCCTGCTGTTATCATGTGCCTATAGAACTACTCAGTCTCGCCCAAAACCATAAAAACGACAGTAAGATCACCAAAATATCTCCACGACTGCCCGGGATATGGGATATTCCTTATTTCGGGGGGCGTTTGACCTCCAATGACCTTGAGTATTGACGAATGTGGGTCAAAATGACTCCCAAAGTATCTGCAACCCCTCCAGATCGACTCATCATCCTAAACACCCCTAAAATGACACTAAGATCATCAAAATCCATCAAGTATTGACGAGGATATGGGATTTTTCAGTTTCGCCGGCCATCTTGGAAAATAGCAGCCATATTGAAAAAGCCAAGCGGGGGTCAGGTGTACACCCGATGGATTCTTGAATGGGGTGGTATAAGCTTCCAAAATATGTCAAGATTTGCTTTCTAACAACCAATGCAGGATTCCCACCCCGTGCAACCGGACAAGGCTTGTTTATTAAATAAAAATAGTGAAATTGGTAAATAATAGTAATAGAGACAACAAATATAATACTAGGGGCACTCAATATATTTTGCCCCACCTTTCTTTCTTTGCTAAATAGTAAGCCATGGGGCTGAAATGTCTTTTGGGACGTAAGTTTGAACTTTTTGAGCTTCACATAACCGGATTTTTCCAGTTTGAACCTCCCCTCCTTGTGTAAAACTGCTTTTAAACGCCTTTTAATAAAACTGATGGTTAACGCGGTTTCGAGAATGGCGTCTGACAGTGATGTGTGTCGTAAACAGAGAGCTGTTATAGCGTTCTTAACCGCAAAGAAGGAAACAGTTGGAAATATTCACAAACGTCTACAAAACGTTTACGGAGATGCTGTTGTTGATCGAAGCACAGTTGGACGCTGGTCTAAACATGTGAGATCATTGGAGAGAAGGAGAGCCAGCCTTGATGATGAGCCATGCAGCGGTCGCCCGGCATCGGCTGTGACATCTCATACTGTGCAACGTGCTAACGGCATCATTCGATCAAATCGGCGCGTCACATACAAGGAGCTATCACTGGAACTAGGAATTAGTGAAGGAAGTATGAATAAGCAACTGGGATACTCAAAAGTGTGTTTACGGTTTGTTCCTCACGAACTGACTGAAGATCACAAAGCCCAAAGAAAAGAAATTGCTTCTGAGTCGTTGGTTCGATACGAGACAGAAGGGGATGACTTCCTTTCACGAATTGTGACTGGGGATGAGACTTGGATACACCACTTTGAACCTGAAACAAAACGCCAATCCATGGAGTGGTATCACGCAGACTCCCCACGCAAGAAAAAGTTCAAAATGGCTCCCTCTGCACGGAAGATTATGGCTACCATCTTCTGGGACATGAAAGTGGTGATTCTCGTGGACATTATGAAGAAAGGACAAACAATCAACTCGGAGGCATATATTGGCACCCTACAGAGACTCCAGAGACGTATAAAGCGAGTTCGACCGGAGAGTAAACTGGAAGACGTCCTTCTTTTGCACGATAACGCAAGATCACACAACAGTTTGCAAACAAGAGAGGCCATCACAAAAATGCGCTTGACTGTGTTACTCCACCCTCCATACAGCCCGGATCTGGCACCTTCAGACTTCCATTTGTTTGGGCCAATGAAGGATGCTATTCATGGAACAAAGTTTCAGAGTGACGATGAGGTTGTTGAGGAGGTTAAGAGGTGGCTCCAGCGGAACCCAGCGGACTTTTACCAGCAAGGAATAAAGGCCTTTGTTTCGAGGTGGAGGAAAGCCGTAGAAAAGGATGGAGACTATGTGAAAAATAAAAACTTGTAAAAAAGGTATGTAACTACTTGTGTATAAAATTTCTGGAACTTACAAGGAAACTTGGAAAAAAACAAAAAGGTAGGGCAAAATATAGTGAGTGGCCTCGTAATAATAATAGTAATAATAATAAATACAATATAAAGTTTACAAAATATTACATGATTTTAAATTAAATGATTTATTGTATATTTAGTAAAAAATATTACATAAAATAGTGAAAGTGGCAAGTAATAGTAATAGTGTCAACAAAAACTAATAATAATAATAAATAATAGTAATAATAGTAAATATTGAATACTGAATAACCTTTATTGCCAAAATAAATACAGTACTTTTACAATTTACAATGACATAAATAATTGTGAAACTGGACTATTTATTTTATTTCAGGTTTACAAAATTTACAAAATGTTACATAATTTTAAATTAAATGAATTATTGGACATTTAATAGAAAACAAATGCTGCTTAATAAAAAATTATAGAAGAATAATAGATTACGAAATTAAAGGTGCTTAATATAATTACAGTAGCATATTTTAAATAGTTGATTACAAAATTGATTACTAGCGTAAAAATGGCAGTAGTGAACTTATACTTTAGTAGGAGCTAATGAAGTGATTTTTTTAGTGATTTGCGAAATACATTTAGCGATGAAGCCTGCCTGATATCCATGGGAATTGGATTCCATACATCTGCTCCTTTGAAAGAGAGTGCATTTCCTGCAATTTCTATTGTAACGATGGTGTAGGTTCTATTGTAGGTTTGTGTGGGCAGTCTGGTGTTATAACGATGGTGTATTTGATGGGGGTGTCGGGGGATTGCTCTTTAAATGGGTGAGGTATGTCGATTTTTGTTAATAACTTTGAACATATTAGCAGCAACATTGAATTTCTATGTCATTTAGTTTTAAAATACTTAGCACCTTAAACAGTGGGGAAGTGTGACTTTGTCTGTTGTCATTATTCGACAGAGTTGGCAGAATTTTTCCATGAATTACTTCCAAAGGATGTTTTATATATTTCTTGGAGCTACCCCATGCTGTAATGCAATATAATAAATGTGGATGGATGAAGGAATAATATAGGGTGAAGATTGCGTTTCGAAGAACGGTCTTTTTTAGTTTAAATAATATGAAGAGAAATCTTGATATTTTGGATTTGATATGAGGTCCTCCGTATGACACTATACATATTATGGAAAAATTCTAACAGGTTAGTAGTATGGGCTAAAAAGGAGAGAGTGCAGTGCAATTGCAAATGTTGATCAATGTTGCATAAGGTTTTGCAACAAGGAGAGGGGGATGTTGCAATATGTTATTCAACAAAAGGGAGGGGAATGTTGCAAGAGCAACAAGAGGTTATGCAACTTGGAGGCGGAGTTATCCCCCAAGTTGCAATGACTTTTAGCAGCGCCGGGAACTGAAAGATAACATTGGATTTAAAATCTCGATAATAAACAAAGCGACGATGGAATCTTATTTCCATTCTCTCGACGTCATAAACTTTGGTGTTTAATGAAGCGCTACATCACATCTCTGACATTTTTTTAAATTGTTTTCCAGTTTCAGACGATTAATTTTTCAGAGGAATTAGCCATATATAACTACAGAATACAGAAGTTTATTGTACCGTCGATCTCCCGTCACGGCCAGTTAATTTTTTTAAAAGTTAGTTTAGATGGGGTGTAAATCCCTTATTATATATATATATATATATATATATATATATATATATATATATATATATAATTTTATATTGTCACAATATATATATCGCAAGGCTGCCCTCCCGCCACGGCCAGTTAATTTTTACAAAATTATTTTCCAGTTTTAATGCTTCTCTTTCACTTTCAACCTACGAGAATTGTACCGAAATCCAATTTTATTTTCAATTGTCACTAAGCTCTTTCATACTTCCTTTTCTGACTACCCGTCAGTGTTACATGTAATCCCATAAAACCGAAGTATGATATAATAGTATGGGTGATCTTGCCATTACGGCAGTTAATTTTTCAAATTTATTTTCCACCCCATCTCTCTCTCTCTCTCTCTCTCTCTCTTCTACATCTCTCTCTAAATTACTTTCAGTTTTAGATGACTCGAAAAACGCTAAAATATATACAAATTATATATATATATATATATATATATATATATATATATATATATATAATATATATATATATATATATATATATAGTTAACATTTCATGTTACTAATTTATTAATAACCCTCGAACGAATTAAAAACACACACACATTATACACATATACGGTTATTGCACACACCAACTATATAAACGTTCATAGAAGCTCGGAAACAACTCCCTCCGTCGTTTACGCATATACGTCCATAGAAACTCGGAAACGTTCCCATCCGTCGTTTATGCACTGATATCTGGGCGATTGCGCGCACCCAAATATGGGCGCCTACATTAATTTAAACTAGATTTTATGAAAGATCGTCTTACCTATATAAGCCAAGAAAGAGTTGAACACCCAAGAAACGCACACAAACGCTCATACACTCCCTGACTACAGTATATGCCCATAAAGCCCCTATTATTACACACACACACACACACACATTTATATATACTAATTATTTATTTATAGTTGAGCTTCGAAAAAGAGAGAGCTGAACCCCAAAATGTGCATACAAACGCAAGAGACCCTGCATTATTACACACAATTACTTATCATTTTTTCTTTATTTTCTCCTAACAACATATTACAATTAAGGTAGCTTCCTAAGGACCTCAGAAACGTTACAGTGGTCAAAGTTGAAGTCTTCAAGAGAAGACTAGATATGAAAATAAAAACCCACTCTAATAGACAGAGTTTATTTCCACAACAGTTTCGATGCCTACTGGCATCCTCCTCGGGTGGATGCAGAAAAACGAGTCATTCGTTTTCTGTATCCACCCGAGGAGGATGCCAGTGGGCATCGAAACTGTTGTGGAAATAAACTCTGTCTATTAGAGTGGGTTTTTATTTTCACATTTTTACCTTCACGTAGAAAAAAGTTGTTTTTTTGCATTTAGAAGGCTAGATGCCTGGCACAGGACGGTATCAGATGAGCAGGGTGTACCTGGCTATGTGCGGTGGAGAGCGCAAGTGAGCAACTCGCACCTCCACCAAACCAGGCCTAGAGGTGGGGGCCACCAGTTTGACCTCCGTATGAAGAGAGACCAAGCAGAGGGACACTAACAAAATGGTCAGAAGACAACAATATGACATTTAACACCGAGAAATTTCAGCTCTTGAGATATGGTAGAAATGAGGAAATTAAACAGATTGCATATTAGGCCAGATGAGACTGGTGTACATGACTATGTACGGTGGAGGGCGCAAGAGAGCAACTCGCTCCTCCACCAAGAGGTCATGTGTGGCGGAGAGCGCAAGAGAGCAACTCGTTTCTCCACCAAGACAGGTCTCGAGGCGGGACCACCAGCTTGACCTCCGTTTGAAGAGAGGCCGAGCAGAGGGGGACACTAACAAATGGTCAGAAGACAACAATAGGGCATTTAACCGAGAAATTTCAACTCTTGAGATATGGTAGAAATGAGGAAATTAGACTGCATATATTAGACCAGAACATGACTATGTGCGGTGGAGAGCGCGAGAGAGCAACTCGCTCCGACAGGTCTAGAGGCGGGACCACCAGCTTGACCTCCGTGTGAAGAGTGGCCGAGCAGAGGGGGACACTAACAAATGGTCGGAAGACAACAATAGGGCATTTAACACCGAGAAATTTCAATTCTTGAAATATAATAGAAATGAAGAAATTAGACTGCATCTTAGGCCAGATGATCCAGGTGTACATGACTATGTGCGGTGGAGAGCGCGAGAGAGCTACTCGCTCCTCCACCAAGCGGTCATGTGTGGCTGACCTTTCTTGTCAATACTTTAAAACTTGTGCACCAAGTTTTAAAGTATCGCTAATAAAGGTCCCATATGTGATTCTTAGAAAACACTGATTATACCAAAACTTGAATACTGCTCAGTTTTGACGTCCCCATATAAAAAGGAAGAAACTAATAAACTAGAAGAAACGCAAAGGCATTTCACAGCCAAGATTGATGGCTGCAAAGAACTCAACTACTGGGAAAGACTACGTAAACTAAATCTGTACTCACTGGAAAGAAGAAGAGAGAGGTACATCATAATCTACATATGGAAAATGATCGAAAAACTGGTACCAAACCTAAAACTAAACCCAATTACCATTCAAACAACACTGGAAAATAGGAAAGGCAGAATGTGTAGTGTTCCCAAATTAAAAGCACGACAAGGGACCTCCTCAACCCTGAAGGAAAATAGCTTGGTTGTCAGGGGGCCAAGACTTTTCAACCAGCTTCCTAAGGACCTCAGAAACGTAACGGGGGTCAAAGTTGAAGTCTTCAAGAAAAGACTGGATGCCTGGCTCAGGACAGTACCAGATGAGCCGGGCGTGCCTGGCTATGTACGGTGGAGAGCGCAAGAAAGTAACTCGCTCCTCCACCAGGCCATACCTAGAGGCGGGGCCACCAGCTTGACCTCCGTGTGAAGAGAGACCAACACACGAAACAACATAAGGTTCATAAGGTAAGGTGGGAAACGCAAGGGGTAACTCAGACATACCTGTAGCCAGCTCCACAACGGCCTACATCCGTATCAAGCTTTGGGGACTACTGTACTCTCTTGGGCGGAAAGCCGTAATACTGCAGCACAATAGTAACACTAACCCGGGGCGTAATGATACATCCTGGGATATTGTCAGACTTAAATGACCGTATCTCATGACCACCACAACAGTCAAAGTTGAGGTCTTCAAAGGAGACGAGATGCTTGTCTCAGTACAGTACCAGATGCACCGGTTGTACCTTGTTATGTACGGATGAGAGTGCAAGAGAGTATCTCGCTCCTTCATCTGGGTGCAATATGCAGTCTGTTTAATTTCTCATTTCTACCATATCTCAAGAGTTGAAATTTCTCGGTGTTAATTGCCCTATTGTTGTCTTCTGACCATTTGTTAGTGTCCCCCTCTGCTCGGCCTCTCTTCACCCGGAGGTCAAGCTGTTGGCCCCGTCTCTATGCCTGGCTTGTTGTAGGAGCGAGCTGCTCTCTCCTCCGCACTTACCCAGGTACACCGGTTCATCTGGTACCGTCCTGGGCCAGGCATCTAGTCTTCTCTTGAAGACTTCAACTTTGTTTCCTGTAACGTTTCTGAGGTCCTTAGGAGACTGGTTAAAAGTCTTGACCCCCTGACAACCAAGCCATTTTCCTTCAGTGTTGGGGAGGTTCCTTGTCAGGTCTTTAGTTTAGGAACACTACATATTCTACCTTTTCTATTGTCCAGCGTTGTTTGGTTGGTTATTGGGTTTAGTTTGAGGTTTGGTACCACTCGCCGATTTTTCTCTTTGCATCTTTGATAATTTCGTTCGTAATATTGCCTTTGGTCACGCTGAGAGACGCTGACTGAGGCGCATTGTGGCGGTATGGCAGGAGGGACCCGCGAATGTAAACACCTCCAAGTCGCGGTTAACTCCATGCCACGATCACGGATAAGTGCATGATGGTAACAATTAGTAGGTCATGTTAACTCAATTGACGACAGTGAATCACGGTTAACTGCATGAATAAAATGTGTGTGTGTGCCACGATGCGTTTTCGCGTGTCGTTCTCTCTTCACACGAAGGTCGAGCTGGTGGTCCCTGCCTCTAGGATTGGCTTGGTGAAGGAGTGAGCCGCTCTCTTGCGCTCTCCACGGCACATAGCCATGTACACCCGGCTCATCTGGCCTAATACGTAGTCTGTTTAATTTCTTCATTTCTACCATATCTCAAGAGTTGAAATTTCTCGGTGATAAATGCCCTATTTTTGTCTTCTGATCATTTGTTAGTGTCCCCCCTCTGCTCGGCCTCCCTTCACACGGAGGTCAAGCTGGTGGTCCCGCCTCGAGACCTGTCTTGGTGGAGGAACGAGTTGCTCTCTTGCGCTCTCCGCCACACATGACCCCTTGGTGGAGAAGCGAGTTGCTCTCTTGCGCTCTCCACCGCACATAGTCATGTTCTGGCCTAATATGCAGTCTAATTTCTTCATTTCTACCACATCTCAAGAGTTGAAATTTCTCGGTGTTAAATGCCCTATTATTATCTTCTGACCATTTGTTAGTGTCCCCCTCTGCTCGGCCTCTCTTCACACGGAGGTCAAGCTGGTGGTCCCGCCTCGAGACCTGTCTTGGTGGAGGAACGAGTTGCTCTCTTTCGCTCTCCGCCACACATGACCCCTTGCTGGAGGAGCGATTTGCTCTCTTGCGCCCTCCACCGTACATAGTCATATACACCCGGCTCATCTGGCCTAATATGCAATCTGTTTAATTTCCTCATTTCTACCATATCTCAAGAGCTGAAATTTCTCGGTGTTAAATGTCATATTGTTGTCTTCTGACCATTTTGTTAGTGTCCCTCTGCTTGGTCTCTCTTCAAACGGAGGTCAAGCTGGTGGCCCCCGCCTCTAGGCCTGGTTTGGTGGAGGAGCGAGTTGCTCACTTGCGCTCCCCACCGCACATAGCCAGGTACACCCTGCTCATCTGGTACCGTCCCGTGCCAGGCAGCTAGCCTTCTCTTGAAGACTTCAACTTTGACCCCTGTAACGTTTCTGAGGTCCTCAGGAAGCTACCTTAATCGTAATATGTTGTTAGGAGAAAATAAAGAAAAAATGATAAGTAATTGTGTGTGTAATAATGCAGGGTCTATGTGCGTTTGTATGCACATTTTGGGGTTCAGCTCTCTCTCTTTTTCGAAGCTCAACTATAAATAAATAATTAGTATATATAACTGTGTGTGTGTGTTGTGTGTGTGTGTGTGATAATATGGGCTTTATGGGCATATAGTCAGGGAGTGTATAAGCGTTTGTGTGCGTTCCTTGGATGTTCAGCTCTTTCTTGGCTTATATAGGTAAGATGATCATTCATAAAATCTAGTTTAAATTAATGTAGGCGCCCATATTTGGGTGCGCGCAATCGCCCA
Source organism: Bathynomus jamesi (assembly GCA_023014485.1). NCBI lineage: Eukaryota > Metazoa > Arthropoda > Malacostraca > Isopoda > Cirolanidae > Bathynomus > Bathynomus jamesi. The sequence continues at coordinate 998,403 of JAJOZX010000886.1, read as the reverse complement.
GATATCAGTGTGTAAACGACGGATGGGAACGTTTCCGTGATTCTATGGATGTATAGGTGTAAACGACGGAGGGAGTTCTTTCCGAGCTTCTATGAACGTTTATATAGTTGGTGTGTGCAATAATTGTATATGTGTATAATGGGTGTGCGCTTTTAATTCGTTCGAAGGTTTTAATAAATTAGTAACATGAAATGTTAACTATATATATATATATATTATATATATATATATATATATTATATATATTAGGGTGTCTCAAATATACGAATGGAGGATTTCGGGTCGGGGCGACGCTTGCCCGTATTACACCTTTATAAAGGATTGTTATCACAAAATTTGACAGCTGTAGGAGGACTTTTAGGGGTCACTCAAGTTCGCCACTTCTGTTTCACTTATACAAGATTTTCTTCTCTTTCGCAGGTGATGGTTACTAGAGCAGGAAACCAGTTGTGGTTGCTGGACAAGGCCCCAATTGCAGCGATTGTTTGTCCACGACTTCCATCGAAGGAGCAATGCCTGCTCCTTTACTTCCACCACCACCAAGACCAAGAGGGAAGGAAGACCAAATCGGAGAGCATTCGCCTGGTGGTGGAAACCATCTGGCCCATCTGGGAGAAGGCCAACATACCAACTATCACCAAGAAGTACGCACGGGAGAAGCTGGCGAAGTTGATCGATACCTACGACGCACTCAAGAAGAACAGGACAAAGCCGCAAGAGGGTTACCGGTACAAGGAGGGGATGTTCAAGTCGGATTTGGAAGACGTGTTTGACGTGGCTCACTCCTCCGCGCTATCCTCCTCCAAGGTCCCTCAGGAGGACAAGGATTTTCTCACCTCGCAGAGGGAAGACAGGATGTCGTCAAGTCTTGCGGGGGTGGACCAGAAGACAGCGAAGAAGAAAGCTGTGAAGCGGAAGAGGGATCTTGCAGCCACGGCTAGGAAGAGTAAATGGGATGCTGGGGTGACACAGCTCATGGAGGTAGCGATCTTGGAGGTGGATGGTAGCAGCACTGAAATGAACACGGAAGACGAGGATGATGACGACGAGACGTACCAAGCGCCCAGCACCAGCAAGGCCCAGACTCAAAAGAAAAGGCGAATGAATGCCCTCACGGACCCGAATCTCATCGCTGCTTGGGATCGCGACATGTCCGTGAGACAAGCAACGTCGTCCTTTGCAGCAGCAGCTCAGAGTTTGGGTCATGACCTGGATGACCTGGTAATCTCGCCAGCAACTGTTCATCGACCACGGAACAAGATCCGAAAGGAGATGGGAGAAGAGTTGACCCGAAAGTTCGAAGCTTCTGGTCCTTTAGTCTTGCACTGGGATGGGAAACTGTTGGAAGATATCGCCAAGGAGAAGGAGGAGGTTGACCGGATTGCTGTTGTGGTGACGGACGATGGAGTCGAGGAGCTTCTTGGTGTACCCGTTGCGGTGGACGGCACTGGAAAAGAACAGGCTGCAGCCGTACTCCAGGAAGTCCAGGCTTTTGGCATTTCGGAGCAAATCATTGGACTGGGATTCGACACCACAGCTATGAACGCTGGGATGATCCAAGGTGCTTGCGTTCGCATTGAGCAGGAGTTTGGCCGTCCCATGTTGTGGTTGGCTTGCCGTCACCACGTCTTGGAGATCTTACTCAAGGATGTCTTCGTGCGATGTCTGGGGCCGTCCTCTTCCCCTGACATTCTCCTCTTCAAAAGATTTCAACAGCGGTGGGCCTCCATTGACAAAGGGTCATTCTTGTCCATCGGTGACGAAAGCAATCCCACAACAACTGACAACTGGGCAAATCAAGCGTCTTCCATGAAGAAATACCTGCAGCAGACGCTTTCCCACGGCACACATCCCCGAGAAGACTACCGTGAACTCCTCATCCTTTCCTACCGCTTCCTTGGCGGTCAGGTCCAGGGGGGATTTCGTCAGCCTGGGGCCTATCACCACGCCAGATGGATGGCCAAAGCCATCTATGCCCTCAAGATTTTCATGTTCCGTCACCAACTGGACCTGACAGCCAGGGAAGAAGGAGGACTTCGGCGGCTGTGTTTGTTCATCTCCCTCGCGTACGTGAAGCAGTGGAATGAGGCTATGGTCTCGAATCGAGCTCCACTGAACGACCTAGAGTTCCTTCGCCTGCTCGAGGCCTACCCTGACAAGGAAGTCAGCCACACGGCATCCATGGCCTTGAAAAGGCACCTGTGGTACCTCTCAGAGGATCTCGTGGGGCTTGGTTTCTTTGACGACCGCATTCCAAAGGACACGAAGCTAAAGATGGTCCAACGACTTCAATCCCCCGCCACGAAGAAAGGACTCAAGCGGATCGATCCGAAGAACTTCAATCCACAGCAATCCATCGAGCTCTTCGTCACCCGGAGAACAAAAGAAGTCTTCTTCAGCGCGATCCTTCCAGAATCTGAGTCTCCCACCTTCCTCATGAAAGATCCAGAGGATTGGATCAATGACCAGGATTGGATCACGGCGCAAAAGAGGGTGAAAGCCCTGAAGGTGGTCAATGACGCCGCCGAGCGTGGTATCGCTTTGATGAAAAGATTCAATTCCACCATCACGCGTGATGAGAAGCAGAAGCAATTCGTCCTCAAGGTGGTTCGGGCTCACCAGAAGTTGATCCCCGTCAAGACGAAGGAGAGCTTGAAGAGTAAAATCAAGTAGTGTAGGACAGATTGATGATGAAAACAATCCATTTATACGCGCTTATTTCAATTAATGAAAGGTGCATTTCGTTTATTTTCATTTTTGTTCAGAAATAAAGAGAATAAGAGAATGATAGAAATTTCTTTTTTTCCTAAATAGCTACAAGAAAGTGTTAAACTTGAGTGACCTCTAAATACTGTTCGATTCCCATCATTTTTCGATTTTTAGAACCTCTATGCCTATTGAAATCGGGGCAGCATTCGCGAGCAAGAGAAAATCGAAAAAAAAAAAATTCTATGTATTAATGAGACACCCTAATATATATATATATTAGCGTTTTTAGAGTCACCTAAAACTGAAAAATTTAGAGAGAGATGTAGAGAGCGCTGGAGAGAGAGAGAGAGAGAGAGAGAGAGAGAGATATGGGGTGGAAAATAAATTTGAAAAATTAACTGCCCGTGATGGCGCGATCACCCGTACTATATACTTCGGTTTTATGGGATTACCTGTAACACTGACGGATAGTCAGAAAAGGAAGTATGAAAGAGCTTAGTGACAATCGAAAATAAAATTGGAATTTGGGTACAATTCTCGTAGGTTGAAAGTGAGAGAGAGACGCATTAAAATTGGAAAATAATTTTGAAAAAATTAACTGGCCGTGACGGTAGGGCAGCCTTATGATATATACATTGTGACAATATACATATATGAAGGGATTTACACCCCATCTAAAATAACTTGACGTGACGGGAGATCGGCGGTACAATAAACTTCTGTATTCTGTAGATATGCATGGCTAATTCCTCTGAAAAATATAATCGTCTAAAACTGGAAAACAATTTTGAAAAAAATAACAGAGATGTGTGATGTAGCGTTTCATTAAACACCAGAGCTTATGACGTCGAGATAATGGAAATAAGATTCCATCGACGCCTTGTTTATTATCGAGATTTTAAATCCAATATTATCTTTCGGTTCCTGGCGTCGCTAAAACTAGCTGTAGGACAGGTGTTTCAAATTTTTTTTAAAGGATAATCTTTAATAGGCGTGTGTATATATATATATATATATATATATATATATATATATATATATATATATATTAACATCACCTTATTAATTCACATATGACGAGAATTAATACAGCTTACATTCCGCAATTTTCAGAACGTTGTTTAATATAATTGTTTGTATGTATATACAGGGTGGGCGGAAAGTAGCTCCCTATTTTGGATTGGTAAAAAAATACGTATATTATCCATTTATTCAGAAGAAATAATATGAAAAGGTAGGCATACATGGTAGGTTTTCTCTAAAATTCAATGTGGGCTCCAACTCTTTCCACCAGCTTCTGGAGCCGCCCAGGAATGGCGTCCACTGACTTTAGCAGGAACTCCGGCGGGATGGAGGACATGACTTCCCGAATTCGATCCTCCAGTTCTTCCAATGTCCTCGGTTTGGTGCGGTAGACTTCTTCCTTTACCCACCCCCAAAGAAAGAAGTCGCACGGTGTCAAGTCGGGACTCCTGGCTGGCCATTGATGTGGACCACGACGACCCATCCAACGCCCAGGGAAGTGGGCATCCAGCCACTCACGGACAACAAGAGCGAAGTGCGGAGGGGCGCCATCTTGCATAAATATCAGATCGTCGATGTTCTCCCATGTGCTGACAACCGGCCAGACCTCGTTTCGCAACATAGCAAGGTACCGCTCAGCATTCATGGTGTTGCGCAGAAGGAACGGGCCCACAACCTGATCTGAGCTCATACCACACCACACCGTTACACTGAACCGATTCTGCCGTTTTTCAGCGGTAACCGTGCGACTTCTTTCTTTGGGAGTGGGTAAAGGAAGAAGTCTACCGCACCAAACCGAGGATATTGGAAGAACTGGAGGATCGAATTCGGGAAGTCATGTCCTCCATCCCGCCGGAGTTCCTGCTAAAGTCAGTGGACGCCATTCCTGGGCGGCTCCAGAAGCTGGTGGAAAGAGTTGGAGCCCACATTGAATTTAGAGAAAACCTACCATGTATGCCTACCTTTTCATATTATTTCTTCTGAAATAAATGGATAATATACGTATTTTTTTACCAATCCAAAATAGGGAGCTACTTTCCGCCCACCCTGTATATATATATATATATTTTTTTTTTTTATTTTTTTTTTTCCTGTACTAACATGTTGATTATACGTTTCGTATCTTATTATTTTTATTTTATATATTTTCCCCGTTCGTAATTCTTATGCTATTATTAATTTTTATTTAATTTTTTTTTCATATATACTCCATGTGAAATCCAGTTAGCCACCAAGTTTTTAATTCTTCTTGTATTAATTAGTAATTTCTGTAGTAAATGATAAATATTATTTTTCACAAGGTGATTCTGTTATTCACGGTAAACCTTATTCCGCTCCCTGTATATTCTGAAATCAGGCATAAATGTGCGATAAAATCCTAGAGATTTTATGCACACTTCTTGTACTAATTTTTTATAGTTTTCAGAATTTTTTTAGATGAACTTTTTTCCGGAACTGTACATATATAGGCTTTCTTTGGTTAACCCTTCGATTGATTCCGCCCGAATTGTTCATTCTGACGAATGTCAAACTTTTCACCCACCCTAAACCTACTTTTTAACGGGGATGTGTACATATATATATAAAAGAGAGAGAGAGAGCGCGCGAGAGGGAGAGAGAAAGAGGGAGAGAGAGAGAGAGCGAAAGGGAGGAAGGGAGAGAGTGCGAGAGGGAGGGAGAGAGAGAGAGAGAAGAGAGAGAGAGGAAGACTGGTTACCCATTTATCTACCAATCGTGAAAGGATGTTTACGCTCCACCTTAGACCTACAGTTTAACACGGATCATTAGGTTACCCTGGCTATCATTTATCTACCAACCTTGGAAGGACGCGCCGCCACCGGTTCTCAAACCCAACGCATATAATCGTGTGTGCGTAACATTTTATGGGCGTATAAGCGAGTGTGTACGTGCCCAAACGAAGTATACAATGTGCCAACTGGCTGATAATGGCTGGAGGCACTGGCTGATTAGGGGCCTATAAGACAGCGGCCGCTCTGCTGAAGTCTTAATATGCTCTTGGCTCCTGCCAAGCGAACACCTCTCTTCCTCTCTCTTAGGTTAGGTATACTCCTTTTGGGGGTGAGGCCGTCCAAACTTCTCCCCCAAAGAGGTCTCCCACAGCGGGAGTTCATTGCAACTTGGGCGATAACTCCGCCTCCAAGTTGCATAACCCCTTGTTGCTCTTGCAACATTCCCCTCCCTTTTGTTGATTAACATGTTGCAACATTCCCCCTCCCGTTGTTGCATAACATTGTGCAACATTGATCAACATTTGCAATTGCACTGCACTCTCTCCTTTTTCGCCCACACTACTCAGGCTGTTAGATAAGATCTATGTCGCCTGAATCCATGTTGAGAATAAAAAATGAAATTGTTTGATTCGAGGTGATATGCGATACGTTCTGTAATAATGGATCCCATCAGCTTGCCAACAACTGACGTTAATTAAACTGATTGAGAGTAATTACAAGAATTTTGCCTCTCTCCCTTTTTAAAGATTGGTGTTGCATTTGATAATTTCTAGTCGGTTGGAACTTCCCATTTCGAATGATTGTTTGAATATGGTTGCTACTTACTAAATCATCAACAATATTGTGGCTAACCTCATTTAATACCCTTGAAAGAAATAAATCAGGACCCAGTGATTTGTACTTATTCATCATCTTGTCAATTAGTTGCTGCGTCTCATCTCTCATAAAACCTATGGTCTCGAAGGGATGGTCACCGTCATATGTAATCCGGGGCTTTTGGTCTCTGTTATTAACTTGTCAAAAAACTCTCTAGGGTTAACTTTACAGAGTGAGGCAACTCTACTGCAGCTTCTTACCGTTTAGTTTATCTACAGTAATTAAGGATTTAACCCTCCGACGTAGGTTTATATAATTTTCCGTAATAGTATTACTAATTCCATTATTGAACCATTTCGACATCTTGGTTGATGAAGAGGAAACTATTTTACTGGGTAAAGAAAGAAATGTTTTATAATCCTAAATTCTGAGAGAGAGAGAGAGAGAGAGAGAGAAGAGAGAGAGAGAGAGAGAGAGAGAGAGAGAGTTACGAGGAATTGCAAAGACAAGAGGAAGTTTCAAAGGCCTTTCGGTCCACCTGGGGAGGTTTCTGTTTTAATTATTGTAACAGTAGTTCCTTTTTAATTATTGTAACAGTAGTTCCTGTTTTAATTATTGTAACAGTAGTTCCTGTTTTAATTATTGTAACAGTAGTTCCTGTTCTAATTTTTGTAACAGTAGTAGAAAACTGGATAGAAAAGCATAAGGCTCTCTCCCCCACCCCGATCCCTCCCCGCCAGAGGTGGTACGGAAAATGGTTGAAGAAAATACCTTGACCCTGAAAAAGTAGCCAAGGAAATATTACAGGAAAGAGGAGAATATATAAACTAGCTCGACAATTACGTTATGCAGACAGAAATCGTACGCTACAGAGCGTGGTTGAATAAACTAACATAATATATTTGTGCTAATCGTATATCAAGTACTTGGTATCGTCACAAAACCGTCGAATATATGTTTTGATTTTATACAAAATATTTACAGCTCTATTTACCTAGTTATCGGGTCAACGAAGACCCCATGGCCCACTCCACACTAGCCTCAAAATGATGAAGCAAACTCTCCATGTCTACACTCATGTACGCGCAAAGCCATTACGCTGGCAAAGTGAGGAAATGTTTCCGCAAGAAAGGGGTTGAAACAGGAATTGAGAAAGGAAATCAAATTTTCCATACTATGTCCGCACCCTTCACATGCACCCAGCCACCAAGAGAAGGAAGAGAAAAAAAAGAAATAGGGACAGAAAAACGCAACTTTACCTCACCTAATCCATGCCAGGCATTTTTTTTTTAAGAAAATTATATATTTCTAGTAAATACTTCTAATCTATTAACAAGGTTGGCAAGTGTGTGAACGTGTTTTCCGTAATTGGATGTCTCTGATGTGTATGTGTCTGGCAACTGTTTGAATGTCACCGGGTTCCAACTTGAGAGAAGAGAGTGCGTTACAAGGATAAGCCGAAGCCTGAAAGACCTTTCGGTCCACTCGATTAGATTCCTGTTATTAAACTAGTGCATTTTCAAATTATTCTAGTAGTAGTAGAGCCCAGTAAAGTCTAAAGCTTAAGGCCAAATTAAACAAAATAAATAGTCCACCTTCACAATTATTTATGTCATTGTAAATTGTAAAACCAATGTATTTATTTTATTATTAATAAAGGTTATTCAATTCTTTTCAATTAAAAAATGGATAGAAAAGCATGAGAGAGAGAGAGAGAGAGAGAGAGAGAGAGAGAATATATATATTATAGTATACTCTCTCTCTGAAACACACACACGTAAAGGATATGTGATAGATTAAGAATCTCTTTACATATATATATATATATATATATATATATATATATATATATATATATATATATACATTTTAACTGCAAACGCGCAGTATAATTAACGTAAAGAACGACGCTTGTATAGGAGATATTCCGCGCAAGATGAGAGAGAGAGAACGAAACAAATGAAAAAATGAGGTAACCACCCGGGAATCGAACCCGGGATCTTCCGATTGCCGGTCAGATATGATAACCATTACACCATGGGCCTCACTCATTCAAATGCCGTAATTCTTCTACATACGCGCAGAAACCAATGCCCCAAGGGGGCACCTTTCGCATGCCGTAACATTATATACATTTTAACTGCAAACACGCAGTATAATTAACGTAAAGAACGACGCTTGTATAGGAGATATTCCGCGCAAGATGAGAGAGAGAGAACGAAACAAATGAAAAAATGAGGTAACCACCCGGGAATCGAACCCGGGATCTTCCGATTGCCGGTCAGATATGATAACCATTACACCATGGGCCTCACTCATTCAAATGCCGTAATTCTTCTACATACGCGCAGAAACCAATGCCCCAAGGGGGCACCTCCCGCATGCCGTAATATTATATACATTTTAACTGCAAACACGCAGTATAATTAACGTAAAGAACGACGCTTGTATAGGAGATATTCCGCGCAAGATGAGAGAGAGAGAACGAAACAAATGAAAAAATGAGGTAACCACCCGGGAATCGAACCCGGGATCTTCCGATTGCCGGTCAGATATGATAACCATTACACCATGGGCCTCACTCATTCAAATGCCGTAATTCTTCTACATACGCGCAGAAACCAATGCCCCAAGGGGGCACCTTTCGCATGCCGTAACATTATATACATTTTAACTGCAAACACGCAGTATAATTAACGTAAAGAACGACGCTTGTATAGGAGATATTCCGCGCAAGATGAGAGAGAGAGAACGAAACAAATGAAAAAATGAGCTAACCACCCGGGAATCGAACCCGGGATCTTCCGATTGCCGGTCAGATATGATAACCATTACACCATGGGCCTCACTCATTCAAATGCCGTAATTCTTCTACATACGCGCAGAAACCAATGCCCCAAGGGGGCACCTCCCGCATGCCGTAATATTATATACATTTTAACTGCAAACACGTAGTATAATTAACGTAAAGAACGACGCTTGTATAGGAGATATTCCGCGCAAGATGAGAGAGAGAGAACGAAACAAATGAAAAAATGAGGTAACCACCCGGGAATCGAACCCGGGATCTTCCGATTGCCGGTCAGATATGATAACCATTACACCATGGGCCTCACTCATTCAAATGCCGTAATTCTTCTACATACGCGCAGAAACCAATGCCCCAAGGGGGCACCTCCCGCATGCCGTAACATTATATACATTTTAACTGCAAACACGCAGTATAATTAACGTAAAGAACGACGCTTGTGTATATATATATATATATATATATATATTAACTGCAACGACACACAGTATAATTAATATAAAGAACGACGCTTGTTTAGAAGAGTGTCCGCACAGGAGGATATATATATATATAATAGGAAGAGATTGTAGACACCAATCGACTAGGGAAGTACTTCGTGGGACTACACATATACTGTATGCATATTACACACTACACATTCTTTTCAAAATTTAAGAAAGCATGGTAGAATTTTGAACAGCCTTGGAGACCTTGATTTCGGCTCTCTCCTTTCCCTTCTAAGAGGGGAGCATTTTTGCGGGCGTTCGCCCTTGTCCTATCCTTCCTGCATAAATATAAATAACTAAATATATACAGTATATATATGGTACGAATGATTTAATTTTTCGATGTCATCTCTTCCCACTCATATGCCTCTCATTGCAATAGGCTTACTTTCAACATAAGGAATAATACCCACAAATTACAAAGAGCGAAAATGCAAAATTAATATTTAAAATAAAATTTCTACAATAGTGATAAGTGAAAACTACAAAAATAAAGATTATTTTCACTAGAAAGTCACACATTTGCCTTTAGATGTATCATGACGCCAAAATAAAAAGTGGGAAGTTTACATCGAGTTAAATACGCAATTCTGTTCCGATTACTTTCCAGTCAATGTCATTCCCGTTCCCATTCGCGGTCACCGCGGTCCACAAATGGGAATGCTCGAAGTAAAATTTCAGATTTGAAGAAAGTATTTCCTGATTTTGGAAATGGTAAAAAGTGACCATGAGCAATTGTGTGGACGATGAGTATTTTTGGTGAAAATATGAACAAAGTGAGAAATCCTTAAGTGGGAATCAGAATAATGTATCAATTTGAGAATTGCTTCCTTTCAGAATTCCACTTTTGAATTTTTCATTCTTGGACGAAAACTGAAATAAGAATGACCGAGATCGGGAAAGGACTTTTTATTCCATGTAAACAGGTGTAACATTAATGATCTGACCCCATTCTATGCCTTTCCCATTCCCATCCGTGTCCGCAAATGCAATTCCCATTCAAGGCAATTCCCATTCCATGACGTTCCCACTTCATGTCATTTTCATTCCCATCCACGGCCTTTCCCACTTTCGTCCAGGTTAAGTTAAGGTTGATTAGGGTAGGTTAGGATTGGTTAGGCTACGATAAATTAGGCTAGGATTGGTTAGGCTAGTGTTAGGTTAGGTTAGGTTTGGTTAAAATAAGTTAAGTTAGGCAATATTATCCCTTCCCATTTGACGCCATTTCAGCGACGAAAACATCGTGTCCCAAATCAAGATATGCTTTTGTCAAATGTGAATTTTTCACTTTTGGTCATTTTTTATTTGAGGACCGAAGATGGGAATGGAAATGAAAAAGTGGGAAGTAATCCCATTAATGTGATCACAGAATGTAATAATAAAGAAATAGTTGTTAAGAGATATTTCACTCAGTGGTAATTTCGTTGCCGACTCTGATTTCAAAAGAAAATGAAAGAACTTGAAAGTAACAAACCTCATAATCATATACGGCCAAAGATCATTCTTGATAAGTGTTGGTTCATTTCACATTATCGGATCATTATGATCTTTCTTTTTTATCTTAAATAAGAGTCGTAAAACTCCAGCAAATGATGATCTATGAATTAACGTGAGAAAACCAAATAAAATAAAAATAGATTTAAAAACCAATTAGAGACGTTTAACTGACATAACTTCCCAAGATCTTTTTGAAGCTGAAATAGACAATGACAAATTCATAAAATTTCCGACCTGTTAAATGAGTCCTTTCAGGAATCTTGTCCATGCAGTAACCACCATGTGTATACGTAACTCTAGGTAACTGTCGGAAGAGTAGTATGAGCGCAAAATCCATGAGTGCAGAGCAATTGCATAATGTTGCAAGAGTGCAACCCCACCCCCTTTGTTGCAAGTCACCCTCCACCCCCCTTTGTTGCCAACCCCACCCCCCTTTGTTGCAAGTCACCCTCCACCCCCCTTTGTTGCCAACCCCACCCCCCCTTTGTTGCAAGACCTCTTTGGGGAGAAGGTGGGACGGCCTCACCCCCCAAAGGGGCAGAGAGAGAGAGAGAGAGGAAGAGGAGTGGAGGAGGAGGAGGTGTTCGTCCGACAGCTGTCAGACGCATATGACTCCTTCAGCCACCCCGCCGCTCTCTTATAGGCCCCTAATCAGCCAGTTAGCTGAGTTGCCAGTTTGCGCCATGAATTTTCATATATTAACCAGACAGTTGTCTTAGAAGGCTGAGTTGTCAGATAGCATTAAATATTTAATTATTCCATATATTAATCAGCCAGTTGGCTGAGTTGCCAGATTCGTTATTTTTTAAATTATTCCACATATTAATCAGCAAAGGTGGGCACCCGGGCCTCAAAAAGGACCGACGGTCCCGGTCCTTGCCTCAAACTGAACCGACGGTCCCGGTCACGGTCCTTTCTGAAGATAGGACCTAGGAACGACTCGGTCCTCGGTCCTTATATATAATATAAGTGAAAAATTTGATTAAAATGAAAAATGAAATTAAAGACACCGGAAATCTTTAATTTTATTAACGTAAATTATAATTAATACAATACATAAATGATGAAAAAAAGTTATTAAGTTAAATGCTTGAGTTTCCCTTCAAGAAGACTAGCATTTCAAGACTAGCATCTTCTTTAGAACTTCAAATAATCACTAAACACACTAAAATCACTAAAAAAGACCGTCCGGACCGGACCGTCCGGAATTGCTTAAAAATGGACCGTCGCTCCTCATTTCGGTCCTCACTGAGAAAAGGACCGACTTTCCCGCTCACGGTCCTTAAAAAGGACCGAGTTCCTGGAATTCGGTCCTTTTGGAACTCGGTCCTGCCCACCTTTGTTAATCAGCCAGATGGCTTAGAAGGCTGAGTTGCCAGATAGCATTAATTAATTAAATATTCCATATATTAATGTTGGCGTAGAAGTCTGAGTTGCCAGATTCGTTATTTATTAAATTATTCCATATATTAATGTTGGCTTAGAAGGTTGAGTTGCCAGATAACGCCATGTATTTGCATATATTAATCAGCCAATTGGTTAGAAGGCTGAGTTGCAAGTTCGCATTAAATATTTATTTAAAGCATATATTATTCAGTCATTTGGCTTAGAAGGCTGAGCTGCCAGATTCGTTATTTATTAAATTAAACCATATATTAATCAGTCAGTTGGCTTAGAAGGTTGAGATGCCAGATAGCATTATTATTTATTTATTCCTTATATTAATGTCGGCTTAGTAGGTTGAGTTGCCAGATATCATTTTTTATTTATTTAAAGCATATATTCATCCGTCAGTTGGCTTAGAAAGCTGAGTTGCCAGATTCATTATTTATTTAATTATTCCTTATATTCCAGTTGGATTAGAAAGTTGAGCTGTCAGCTTCGTTACTTATCGATTTGACAAATAGCAATTAATTAATTATTCAGAAAACCGAACCCAAACAAGTGATATAATCGTGTTCAAGGAATAAATAAAACAGCAATACAACGTTCTGTTTATTTCAGCTGAATTAATGGATATACAATGGACATATATATATGGTCAAATAATAGAACGGAAAATATATAATCATACAAAGCACAGTAATAACAAAATATTAGTACAGGAAAATATATAGTTTATTAATTATACATAATCATACAAAACATAGTATTAACAAAATATTAGTACAGGAAAATATATAGTTATATTATCAAAAGTTATATTATCAAATATTAGTACAGCAAAAATATAGTTATATTATCAAATATTAGTACAGGAAAAAATATACAAAACGTATAATCATATTATTACAGGAAAAATATATATTGTCTTTACGTTCTACGGTGCAAAACGCTAAATTCGCATATGATAGAGTCTATATCCACATCGCCATTACTTTGTACGATGTGGTAAAACCGTCCAAGCATCACTTCACCGTTTAACTGATGCAGCGGCCTATACTCGACATAAATGGTTTTCATATCGTTCAATACTATTTTTGTACCCACTTTACACTCGGCGGGAAAGTTATCTTTAAGCACAGCTTGAACACAATCAAAAGCACGCACAAAAATGTCATTGTTAACCACAACATTAAATACAAGTTTATAATCATGCCTTTCCAATCGGGGGCTTTTTCTTAACGTCCCGAACTTTTCAATCGTGAACTCTTCTTCACTCGGCATAACGGAATTGGAAATATTCTACCAAATCGTAACGATACCTATCCACTATATAGAGGTACAACTCTTCAGAGTGAACAGTGTAGGCGAGCTCAGCTCTGTACCTCTCAAGTGCTTTGTACCAAAGCTCAGGATATTTCGAAGAATCTAAACCTTTTAAATATGCATCCAGATCTAGACCGTTCTCCCCCTGTTCATTCCTACATTCAACAAATCCGTCGAGCAGAGCGGTGTAAGCGTATTCAAGTACCGTGTCAAAATAAATCATGTCTGTAACACGCGCATCTAATATAGGCTTCAGCTTACGGAATCCGACGATCTCAAACATTTTGTCGAGGATGAAACGGTTTCGTGTAGGATCAAGAACGTCATTATCAGCTGTGTTCTTCTACATCAGTCGTATATCAATGCATGGTTGTTCGTTATCTACATTCAATGTACAAACAATGGTATATGAGGAGGCGTCACTAATCGTCTCTCTTCTTGTACCTACGTCAGCTGGTATATTATAACGGTCCTCAGCCCACCTCTCAACTACCACGAAGGTTTTATGCATCTCCTCAAGACTTAAATAAATAGCGTTACGTTTGCTTGCATGCCTGCAGATCGTTTCAAGCACATAGTTAATGGTGCCGGTTTCTCGCCTGAACACGCACAATGACTTCGTCATGGAGACGTCGTACGAGGCGTTGAGAATGCTTCTCAAAGGGAGTTCCATCGTATTCGCACGTTCACACGGTTCGAGATGACTATGGCACGTCCACTCGGCGCAAGCTCTGAGATGACTATGAGCCACAGGAGGCAGGCAGGCAGGATCGGCTCGATGGGCGGGGTGAATCATCCTGTTGAAACGTGAATTTGTTTGTTCGAACTCGTATGCTTGGGGAAGAGTGAGTCACACCATAATCTAATGAAACGTGTACGGCGCTGACCCAACATGAATCGTTGTACCCCATTATATTGGGCAGATGTTTTGAGAAATTTTCCGATACAAGAATTAATTTCGGTTTTAATGTTTTAGCATTACCAATTCCCCGAATACGCACCAGACATTTTCCTTCAGGGTAATTTTCACGAACTAAACACATTTTTTAAATGTTTTATCTCTCCTAAACATCTTCACAAACCGGTGCGCTATTAGAAACATATGTTCATATTTATCCTTTTTGTTTAACAGGCGATACTCATCTCTAAAATCTGTTAAAAACTCACACAGCCCATTAGCCACAACCTCACTACAAACCTCATGATGATATATATTAATGTAGTGGGAAAAATATTTAAGATTGTCCATGATGACAAGATTTACATTTTCAACCGTAGGGTACAAGTAATCGGTATGGTGTAACATGATATAATACCGCTTATCACACCACTCATCCACAAGACTCACTACCCATAACTGCTGTTTATCTTCTGAGCGTGTTGCTTCTTCTACCACGCGGTATATGTGAGCCTTCATAAAGCTTAGTTCTATAACATACTTCAGTGCACCGTCTATACTGCGAAATCCTACAATCCCCTCACCAGAATATCCGTAAAGTATTTGAATAGCCTGACCCTTCGCACGATTCAATGCAGCCTTAAAAGAGGCAAAGGAGGCGGGAATAAGGAGTTTTTCAGTATCCACTACATCTACGCACTTAACAGAATACCACTTCCTAAATGTTGAACACGCGATATTAAAGGTAGTCATTACTATTTTCTTCTATACGAGAGAATACACGTCTGAGCTCAAGGGTATACAGAGGTTAACTGAGCACGCAGGGAAGCCCAGGTTGCGGCATGACTCACGCTGCTGGTCTTACAGTGGGCGGGGCTTAGCTTTTTACTGTACACACACACACACACGCAAAGTAAAACGCTAGTTGAAACACGATTTATTTGATAAACGAAATAATCGGGATGTACATATTTACAAATACGTGTGATAATTAAGTTTACCATAGACATATCAAAGATTATGGTATCCAAAGGGCACGGTGTTATAGGTACCAGGTACCTGGTAGAGTTTCTTGTAGGTGTTACGGCACACCTTTGTACCCATAAGTTCCTTCACGTCCCCCAGTGACGGCCACCCTCATCATCATCCTCCAAACACACTAGCTCCTTCAGCGAATTAAAGTTGACGACCCGCCGATTCGCTTGGTTAAGCGTGATACCCTTAGCCTTCACGATATACTTCGTTTCATCCCCTATCCTCACCCGTACCCCATAGGTTTTTGGCCCTGTTGACACAAACGAGTCGGCGTATGCGTTGTCCCCATACTCATCCTTGATCTCGTCAGTTAGCTCACCGAGGAACTCCCCAATAGCAGGCATGTATTCACAACTCCTCGCTCTGAATATCACGCTATCTGTATCGGCATACAAAACCCGCCGCCCAAGAGAATGCAATAGGCCCCAAAGTTTGATGCGCGCGTAGGCTGTTGTGAAGCTGGCTACAGGAATGTTTGTAACCCGTGAGGTATCTGTGGCCAATTCAGTATTGTTGTACTTTATTATGTATTGCCTACATTCACAATCTCCATGACCTCTTTATCGGGTGCGTTGGCGTAATCCCAGACTTCACTATAACTTTGTGCCAAATGAACGTTCCCTTTACCGGTATTCTGTGCAAATTTTCCCCAAAGACTGTTTAGGCACAATTTTGCACTAAAGCGCTTGCCAGGATTCTTTACAATTTGGGTACGATCAAGTTGTATACCTTCGTGGTCATGGTAACGCTGAATATAAGACTTTTTTCATCATGGGTTTCAACCCCTCGCGGATATCCTGACGCCTCAACCTTGTCCTTCAAAAACGCGTTTATATATGGTGTGAAAAGGTTGGGTAGCTTCTGAAACCTCCACACCTCATGTATCTTCATTATTCTATACCCATGGCGAACGGCTAGGGCCAGCTCAGGGCTTGTGTATACACCTCTGATCTTACGCTGGTGAGGTGTATGGCCACAATCACCATTGTTCTCTTCTGCACACTTCACGCACAGGGGAAACATGAGTTTGTGATCTATAACGACGGTAAGATCGGCATCCATAAATCGCGAGGGGGTAGCACGTCTACGAAAGAAAGGCCGAAATAGTACCCATTCAAATTTCTTGAGAACTCGTTGATGGAGGGTAGGTTAGGACCCACTATTTTTTCAGGCGCACCGACGGGATACGGATTGTTCTTCATCACGTAGGGGTATAAAGAACAGAAATCGTAGTAATGGAGTTTCACGCCCTCCGTAGGCGGAAAGTATAGCTTGAAGGGATTTGTACGTCCGCTAGCTTGACAATATAGGACACAAATAGTTTTACAGGGCTATCGTGGACATTCGTTTTAAAAACGTTTGTCCGTTTACCACATTTGTGACACTCATCACACTCGATCTCCATACACTCATCACAGATAGTCTGACTCACAAGTAAATGTGGAATGACCTCTTTGGTTTCAGCGTTCGTGTATGTTTATATATCGTAGTACACAGTTATACAAGGGTTGTTTTTAGGCTTGGCGTCTTTCATATAACATACATGCTTACACCACCGCCTTATATTTCTCATGGCATGTAGAAGTGAATTTCATCACATTTGTGTTGAAATTTCCCATTATCCATCATGTGAAACATACCACATTCACAGATTCTCATTTTCCTGCACGTGCCAATTGATTTATGGAACTCAAAAGAGCTATTATTGAAAAATGTGCGTCTACACACATTACAATCCCTCTTCTCAGCTTCAACTACATGGCTTTCACATTTGGGGCTTTTACACTGCTCACATACCATGTGGCAATCTTTACAATGTTTCACTATATCATCCGCAAACTCGAGACACCCCTTACACAAATCATGATGTCGTCCATATTTTCGACTTTTATCATAACTCGCGTAAAGGCACCTTATATTACGGATGGGGAGATACGTTGTCCCTGACAGTCCTAAAATAAGTAGGGTCTTGTACGATCTCTCACACAGCTTTTAAAAAATATACAGTTCTACGACGATCATCCAGTCCAAATACAACTATACGAGCATTCATTTCCTGTTCTACCCTTCTCAGCTCTTCAGGACCCATATTACAGTCAAACTCAAGTTCACAGTCTACAGCTAGTTTACGGGCACGCTCCACTACCGTAGGCAGCCAAATTTTTGCGGTCGTGTATTTAGTACAGTAAACATACGAGCTAAGACTACTGCTATAAAGCCGCAACCACGATCGACGTTTATATGCCGTCTAAAATAGCCTGAGAATTGAAGTTAAGAGTAAGGTGTGGCACTATGACCCGCAACACGGAATACACGGTCAATATTTATCGTGAAGTTGTCCATATTGAAGGCTATACTACTTTGGGAGGCCTGCATTATACGACCTAATATATACTCTACATCTTCAGCAGCCAAACGCCTGAATGGCACTACTACCCAAAAATCATCTACATCACCATCATCTGACCCGAATCCGAAGGACAGCCTCGTCCTGACTTCACGCTTGTCGCGGTTCTGAAGGGCAAACTCTACAATACGTTCTACAATGTGATGTAGTCCGTGTTCAATACCGTTGCTATACATGGATCTAGGATCAACCCTGACTATATACCGATTTCTAGTCAAGGCTGAGGTTGGGGTTGCGGTGCGCACCAACTCGAATGTTATGCCATCCTCAACAGAACGGGGAGCTGCTGTGGAGGATGAATAAGGGATAATTTGAGGAAGCGTATTGTGGGGTTTTGCGTAAGACGTTGAGGGTTGGGGCTCTATTACTGCAGACTCAACAGAACGGGGATGCTGTGGAGGATGACAAGGGGGTATATTGGCGGAATACTCTACTGTGGGGTTGTTGCGTAAGACGTTGAGGGCTGGGGTTCTATTACTGTGTTCCAACAACCCTGGAACGCTTTATACCTGACGTGGAGGATTCGTCATCACACTCCGCTTTGAACGTGCTACATGTCGCTGGTGAGGGCTCATCGGCGGGGTGGGTACTGTAGATGCACGGTCACGGGTTCATCCGTGATATCGATGATGGGGGCTGTACATCGTCGTCATTCACGGTTCTGTGGAAGAAGAAAACAAAATATAAGGAGCAACACTCGTTATTTGTAATATTTTGTAAATGACCCACTTAGGGGTGTGACGTGTTAGAAATGGAATCTGTAGAAAAATTCAGGGTCACGAGCCCATCCACATGTATTATATCTGGACCTACAGGTTGTGGTAAAACGGCGTTTATGCTTAATATCATTAAAGAAAAGGGGAAAATGTTCTCAAAATTTGTGCATAAAGTTATATGGCGCTATTCGACATACCAATCAGTGTTCAACGAGTACCAAGATGATGCTTTGTTCCACAAGGGGGTCTATGACGTTAATTCGTTAAAGGGAAATGAACATACAGTCATCGTAATTGACGATCTCATGTTGGAGATGGATAAAACGTTTGCCGAGACATTTACAGTATTCTCCCACCTTAACATAAGTGTGTTCTTCATTAATCAGAATCTATTTTTCAAAAATAGACATATGCGCGATGTGTCGCTAAATACGCAATATCTAGTCTTATTCGCGCAACGTAGAGATGTGTCACAAATTGGGTATTAGCCAGTCAAATGTTTTCGAATCAGCGTAAAGAGTTTTTGGAGGTTTATAAAGAAGTCACAACCCAACGTTATGGATATTTGCTTTGTGACCTTCACCCGCGAAACACGTTTAGGGTGCTTCTAAGAACAATATATTTCCAAGCGAACCTGAAACCGTGTATATTCCAGAATGACGAATAGGCTAAAGAAATACCGCGAATTAATAAAAATCTATCAACGCCTGCCTCGAGCATTGCAGCAGATGTTTGTTAAAAATATCGACTCTGACTTTTTAAAATGCATCTGTGAAATCTGCCTTAATGTTATAAAATGTAATGTTCCAATGAAATCCTCTCAGAAGACTCACTTACGTCGTTACAAGAACATAATACGGACGTCGCCCATAAAAGTCAGACTGTGGGTAAGAAAAAGCGTATTATTGTACAAAGAGGCGGTTCGTTCCTGCCCATCTTATTTTCAATTTTGGGACCGTTACTGACTAGATTAATATAATGAAGAAGGTGGTTGTGATCCCGCACGAGGTGTATGCTTCATTACAAAGGAGCCCAGATGCGGTTCTAGAACCCCGTAAAAGTAGGCTTAAAAGAATGGAAAGTGAGTTGCTAACCCTATTAAACAGTGAAAAGGCACCTGGTGAGAAAAGGATCTTGTACCAAGAGGCTTTGCAGAAATTTCTTCATGAGTACGAAGATTATAAGCATCCTACAGAGCTCCCCGTGAGACACAGCTCGAGTAGCGCTGAGCATAACTACACAGGATCTGAGCAACCAAAGAGCAACGGAACACAGCACATCGAACATGTGCTAAAAACAGCCTCCCCCCATACATTGAGGAATAAAGGGGTAAGTCTTTATAATCTATTGAGTGAGGATCCTATCATACAGTGGTCCGATACAGGCGAGGTCATTGTTGAAGGAACAAGGGTACAAGGTTTCAATATCGTTGATATTGTTCATGATCTGGTGAGAAAATGGGATAGGCCTTCACCAACAGGATGGAGACATATTAAAGCAAGACTACAACAAATAAATGTCCCCAAAACATTGATAGGTAATCTGAATAGGTTAAAAGACTTGGAGCATGCATCGCACGTGTCACAACTGAGTACACCTTCGCCCCCAGCAGCTGCAGTGTCTCTGAAGAGGAGAAAGAGAGTAACGGCCAACCTTATCCACGTGCCTCTAAAATACGCAAATGGCTAACGTATTAAGTAAGTACTATTATGACATTTCTAACCCGCGCATCCTATGGTGGCGTTAATAGATTGTACAGAGGTGTTTATGGTGTAAGGAAAAAAGATGTTGAGAGATTTTTGCGGGCCAGGATGCTTATACACTTCATAAGCCGGTGAGAAAAAGGTTTATAACGTCCAAGATAAATGCGGATTCGATTGACTCTATTTGGCAAGCGGATTTAACAGACATGCAAAGATATTCAGTATATAACGATGGCTACCGTTACATCCTATTCATAATATATGTATTCTCTAGATAACTGTGGCTAATTCCCCTGAAAAATAAATCGCCTGAAACAGATGCTAAAGCGGCCAAAACGCTGATGTTGAAAGAAAACAGGATTCCTGGCTATTTTTGTACAGATATGGGAAAAGAATTTATAGGACGCGCTTTACAGAAAATGCTTTCAGAGTTTAATATCAGCTATTACACTTCCAATTCTATACATAAGGCTTCTTTAGCTGAAAGAGTTCAACGTACCATAAAGGAACGCATGCACCGCTATTTTACACATAAAACACAACAGATATATAAACGTTCTCGGTTCATTGGCTTCATCCTACAACCGTTCACACCATCGTACGATCGGTACAACGCCTAACGATGTTTTAGAAAGAGGCAAGCGCCCGAGAAGAGATGGAGTGCCGCACCACCACCACCACACTGCGCGTTTCAAAATCAATGACTATGTAAGGCTGTCACGTTCGGGAAATAAATTCGCGAAGGGTTTTGAGCAAGGATGGACACGCGAGATTTTTAAAGTTAGGGCTATGAGCCTAAAGGTGAGATAATGATGTATTACGTTGAAGATTTGAATGGAGAAGAGATCTCGGGAGGCTTTTACCGCGAGGAATTGCAGAAAGTGGTATTTAATTTAGGAAAAAATGTGTTTAAAATTGAGAAAATTTTAGGAAGCAAAGGTACAGGAAGAGAAAATGTACCTGGTGAAGTGGCTAGGTTACCCAGAAAGCTTCAATACCTATATAAAAGCTGATGCAGTAATGAAGCTTAATTAGTATGCAGCATGACTCCTAACCATTTCTACGTCACACTCCCGTCCTCCTCGTCCCTGTCTGTACACCCTAACAACACACTAGCCAACTTTGTAACAGAGCTCCATGGACCCATTGAGTTGGGCCGTGATTCGTATGAGGTGGGGATATGTGAAATTCAGCTGGACACCCTCTTTTTAAATATTGATTATAAAGATACCGTTTTTACGATTCTTAGAGACTGTAATGAGTGTGCAAAGCCGGGTTAACTCGGGATGAAACTATACGTATCGCCGGACTAAGGTTGCACAGTTTTTCAGTACAGAAGTAACACTAGGACCGGTCGTTATGGTTCGGCTGAGGATGTTGTGAGAGACTTAAACGTGAGTTTAAAAAACTCAAGTCTTACGAATGATTTATTATACGAAATCGTAAACAAAGGAAACCCTGCACATACTCTAATCCTAAAATCAAAGGTTAACAGAAATCTTAAAGACGGAAGAGTGTTCAAAATTATAACCGAGGGGCGATATCGATCAGCCTTCCAAAGAGACACCTTTCACGAGGCACCGGATGACTTGTCCACCTTAGTGTATCAATTGAAGATGGAGAAATTGGATGTAAGCTCTCAGCCTCCAGACATGTGCTATATTTACAGCAATATAGCGGAACACCAGTTTGTTGGGGATACCCAGGCACGCCTGCTACGCATAGCACACATCCCCAACCATAGAGGAAGGAGTTTGAGTATTACATATGACATACCCCATTATGTGAATGTCGCAACTAACTAATAACCAATATCTCAATATATATAAAAGAACGATTGAGGGTAAAAATTTCCCATTCGGTGACGGGAGCTTAACAGTGAAGCTGCACTTTCGACGCACTGAGTTATAATGGACAGAAAGCCTTTCACAGTATACCGAGGGGTGAGATACCAGCGTGGTAGTGGACTTGGGTCCATTTTTTCATCCATACTACGCACCGCTGTCCCACTGTTGAAGAGGGGGAGGTACCTAGGGAGGAAGGCGTTACAAACAGGTTTTAACGCGGCAGAGGACATATTGGCTGGCACTAAGCCTAAAGAAGCTCTAAAAAAACATTTAAAACGTACACGGGATGAAATCATCAAAGATGCGAAGAGAAAAATGCGTGGTGGCGGAAAGAAGAGACTGCTAGGAAGAAGGGGTTACCAACACGTGGTGGAAAGAAGAGATCTGCTAGGAAGAAGGGGTTACCATCACGTGGCGTTAAACGCAAAAGGAAACCAAAAAAGAAGTGCTCAAGCGTATGAAACCTATGGCTGATCATTTTTTTAACTGATATAAGCTGAGGACGCTACTCTCACGAATCATAGATTGACTAATACTCGTCGAGGGAAGGTGGCACTATTTCTGACTCGTCATGGCACGTTTCATCATCCGTGTAGTTCACAGTGCTGTAAATCGGAACTGTCCCTCTTTGATATACCACCTACTCAGGTCTCTATTGAACATAGTGACTTTATTACAATTAACCCGTTAAACACAATTAGTTCACCCAGTGCCCCTATAGAATTCGTGATACCCAGCTCAGGCCCTTACTTTTTTGACCCGAGTTGCATGCACATGTATGCTAAACTACGCATAGCTCATTCTGACGGAACGGATTGCGATGATAGTTACGCGGCCTACCCTGAAACCAACTTTCTGCACTCCATATTCAGTCAGTGTGATATATATTTAAATCAGACTAACATCTCGGCAGGCACGGGGTACTACCACCTACGAGCCTATCTGGAAAATGTCCTCAACTTTTCAAAAGAAGCGAAGGACACCTTTTTATCCGCCGAGGGGTATTACCACACTAAAGATGAAAATGGAATAAAGGATAAATTTAAAAATTCTAAAAAGAAGATATATGAATGTTTTGGACGTCTGCATACAGACTTTACTTTCCAGGAGAAGTTGCTTATGAACGGGGTAGATATGAAATTGAAGCTTACCCGCACGAACCCTGAGATCTGCATAAATCTGGGGACAGACCAAGAAGAAGGCGCGAAACCTGTTGTGATACACATCATGGAAACGTATTTGCGTATACGCCGAGTGAAATTAAGCTCCCCGAAGCAAATAGAAATTGAGAAAGATTTGGTACATGCCACAGTGAAATATCCAATTAACAGGGTACAGATCAAGCTGTACACGATTCCCGCAGGGCTAGCATCGAAACAGCTAGAAAACATTGCTCTTGAAGTCCTACCTAAAAGGATTTTAATTGGAATGCAAGACCACGCCTCGACGAATGGAAATTATAAAAAGAGTGCCTTAAAATTAAAATTATACGTAAATGGCATCGCCCTGGGTGGGGTAATGGATATGGATTACTCAACAGATGCAGTTTCCCGCTCTGCGCGAGAACTTATAGTACTTTGGCACATGATACAGGTGCGTGCGATGAACTTGGTTTCGGCATAACACAGAAAGAATTTGTTGAAGAATTTAACATCTACTCATTTGACATTACGCCTGACTTAACTGCTGGCGTAAATACGCATTTAAACCCCCAATAGAGCGGTACCATCTCAGTGAGGCTGGAGTTTGCCAAACCTATAGACGCGCCTATTAGTGTACTAGTATACCTCGAGTCGCAAGCCCTAATAGAAGTAGATAGATTTAGAAACGTCACCACAGATTTTTAAAATGGACGCGAATACACTCCAGAGAGTAATGAAAAGTGAGTTTCGCGCGCTCAAAATTTATCGGAGTGTTCGCGAAGAATGAAATATTGAAGCTGGCTAGTTCGAGAAACTGGTACGGGGTTATCGTTAACACCGACATTGTGGGGGTGAGGGGATTCACTCGGATTTCCACCGTGGAATGATTCGGCAATTGTGAAGTTCATAGCGCAACTAGATGTGCCAGAGATTATTTGGAATCCATATCGTTTCCAAGGACATTATACTGAAACATGTGGAATGTATTGTATTTTGTTTCTCATGCATATGTCACGTGGGAAGGGCTTTATGAATTTTTTTAAATTATTCGATTTACGCGACACAAATATAAATGATAAATATGTATACAGACAGATAAAAAAAAGGTTCCCATATGTTAGTACCCCCTGTAATGTGTAAAGGTATATTGTGTAAACCTATATATACACATTTGTATCCATTAAGAATTATGTAGCGGATGCTGTTACCGTTTTTGTACATGTTTTCTACTGTTTAATAAATAGAAATATATCACGTTTTGTTCTTATCCTCAAAAATACTAATAATCTCATCGATGACCTCGCGCTCGCTTGACTGTGCCAGTACCACGACTTCTGGATCGCTAGGTAGGCTGTTCGGAGAAGCATCCATAGCATTTATTCCCCTTTCATCAAAAGTGGCAATAACACGATCAAGTTCCGTCCCGATCCTATAAGGTTAAGTAAAAACAAAGAGGCAAATTAAGAGAAAATACCACGTATTTCAAAAACAGATAATTATTAAAAGTTTTAATATTTCTAAAATCCTACCTGTACAAGAAATGTAAATATAAACACGCCATATACATATACATATATATATATATATATACAGTGTTGGGCACTAAAGCGTTAATCCGATAACAGTTAATTAACGAAGTTAACTTTTTTTAACGGACTATTAACGGAAGTTAATTTCCATTTATCGTTATCGGACCAGTTAACTTCCGATAACTCGATATTTAGTCTGTTAAAGTCCGTTAACACGTTAACTGCGAGGAGTCATTCACGGAAGATCACCGCTCCGCGAATGAATTCAAACCGCCATAACTTCAGTCTGCCAATTCCGTCCTCTGCCGCAGTGGAACGGCTCTTCTCTCTCGGCAAGGACATCCTGAGGCCCAAGAGGTCAAGACTGGCAGTTGGGCCTAACTTTGAGAAGTTGGTCTTTCTGAAGGGCAACCAGCACATTGTGTCATAGACTTTAATAAATGTGCCTAAAATTTAATTTTACCTTTCAGTTCCCGCCATAATACTAATTAAAATTTAGTTAATGGTTAGTGGTTACAAGGGTTTCAAAACATGTAATCAGTACATTTTTTATTAAAAATAAAAAAAAGTTATTAAGCAAAAAAGTTGCAAAATTTGATAAAAATACAGTTAAATACCTATTTATTGTTGGATTTTGCATAAATAAACATTTTCTATGGGTTTTAAAGCTTTTTTCCTTGATTTTTTTAAATGTTAGTAAAGAAATAGTTATCGTTAACGGATTATCGTTAACTTCCGTTAACTTTGTAGTAAAATTATCGGATTATCGTTATCGGAGTTAAAAATTGGGGGTTAACGAATTATCGTTATCGAAGTTAACTTTTTGGTTAACGGTGCCCACCACTGTATATGTATATATATATATATATATATATATTATATATATATATATATATACAGAAATAACGACGAAGGGGGTAGACAAAAATTGAAAATATTTTGCAAAATGCAATTATTGTGGCCTTTTATAAGTTAATTCCGATTGAAACGTTATATATATAACCCGAGAATAAAGCACAAACTAATTTCAAAACGCGTTTGTTATGGCACTTATAAGCTAATTAACACTGAATGAAGCGATGTATATAAATGTGACCCGCTTAGGTTCAATTGTGCTAGGTTAGGTCAGGTTATATTATAAACGAGAAAAATTCCTCTTTAAATTATCGAGAGCCCTGTAATTTAAATAAATGTCATGAATTTGGATGCGGTTAAATCGTTCACCATATATATATATATATATATATATCCTAGCCTACCCAATCTTATTGTTCACGATTCCAAAAACATTGGGACTAATTAAACATAATTTTTCAAAACACTTATTATGACGTTACCTTCAAAAAATACATAATCTCCTCGATGACCTCGCATTCGCTTGACCGGATGTGCGCCAGTACCACGACTTCTGGATCGCTGGGTAGGCTAAGCGGGGTTACAACCACTTCATTTATCACCCTTTCGTCAAAAGTTGCTATAATATGTTCTAGCCACGCTTCGGCCCTGTAATTTAAATAAATGTCATGAAATTGGATGCGATTAAATCGTCCACCATAAATATATATATATATATATATATATATATATATATTATATATTATATATATATATATCCTAGCCTAACCTGGCCTATCCAATCTTATTGTTCACGATTCCAAAAACATACTATATAACCTAAAAACACTTACATTAGCTCGTCTGCAATCTCGCTTGACCGACTGTGATTCAGTACCGCGACTTCTGGATCGCTGGGTAGGCTGTTCGGGGAAGCATCCATAGCATTTATTCCCCTTTCATCAAAAGTGGCAGTAACACGATCAAGTTCCGTCCCGATCCTATAAGGTTAAGTAAAAATAAAGAGATACAATAAGAGAAAATACCACGTATTTAAAAGCAGATAATTCTTAAAAGTTTTTAATATTTCTGAGGAGAGTGGGACAATAAATAAAAACCTATTGTACTTCGTCCAAAATACACAGAGAAATCCAGTAAAAAGTGTCTTGGGGTCGTTGAAAAATGTTAACGGAGATCTAGTTTCTGAAAACAAGGAAATGGCTACCTTGCTAAACGAATTCTTTACGTCAGTTTTTACTATAGAAGATGTAACGAATATCCCTACGGTCATAGACATAATACCCTTTGATAATGGTAATATTTTGGATAATATTGTGGTTAGTGAAGGGAAGGTAATGCGCTATATTGATAAAATGAAATCGCGTAAATCACCGGGGCCGGATTCCATATATCCCATACAACTAAAAGAACTAAAAGATAGCATTGTTGTGCCGCTAACAAAGATTTTTAATGCGTCAATTTCTGATGGGTGCGTACCAGATAATTTCATGTTAGCAAACGTAACACCTATCTTTAAGAGAGGCGATAAAGGTGCGGCGGGAAATTATAAGCCAATCAGTTTAACGTCTGTTGTAGGTAAGCTACTGGAATCAATAATTAGGGATCGTATAGTCGAACACTTAGAATTGCATAACTTAGTTAGAAATACGCAGCACGGTTTTAGGCGAAACAAATCTTGCTTAACTAATCCTTTAGAATTTTTTCAAAGCGTGGTTGACGTTTACGATAGTCATCGGGCGGTTGATGTAGTGTATTTAGATTTTCAAAAAGCGTTTGACACCGTACCGCACAAAAGACTCATTGAGAAAACTAAGGCTCATGGAATCAGGGGTGTAGTAATAAATTGGATAGAAGAGTGGTTGCGAGGTAGGAAACAGAGGGTGGTCGTTGATGGAGCGGAGTCGTTTGGGCTAATGTAGCGAGTGGCGTTCCTCATGGTTCTGTATTGGGCCCCTTGCTTTTTCTTGTATATATTAATGATTTAGATGTCGGCCTAGTCAGGACAGTTTCAAAGTTTGCGGATGACACGAAGCTGGGTGGTACGGCGATTAATGACAAAGATAGAGGTAAAATCCAGAATGATCTGAATAAAATCGTTGATTGGTCAGTGACATGGCAAATGAGATTTAACGTCGATAAGTGCAAAATTTTACATATAGGTTCGCGTAACGGTAATTTTGCGTATAGTAAGGGGTTCCAAAAAACCTTAGGCCCCCCCATTTTCAGCTTACATGTTTACTTATATCGAAATAGTTTTTAGTGATTATAAAAATATATAAAATTCTTTATTTATTGCAGGTATTAAAATTATTCTAGCTGATAAAGTGATAATATAATGGCTTATCAATTAATTGGTGATTCGGAGAGGCAACGTGTGATAGATCGCATACGAGCAATAACATTTCGGGAAGCTCGTGATGCTGGAGCTACCTTTATAACACGTTCATGGGTTGCCAAAAAGTTGCGAAGAAGTGAGAACTTCGTCAAAAGAAATTGGAATAAAACTTTGGATGAATGTGAAATGGATACAACCAAATCTGGGCGCCCAAATTTGCCACTCTCTCAGGAAACAAAGGACATCATTGAAAGCGGTACGCGTAAGCGGAAAAACAGCTGTGCTAAACTTTCTAGAGAGATCGAAGTGTTGAGAGGAAAGATCGTTAGTGGTGAGATCATTCGACTGTACCGTCATAGGTAAGATTTAAAGCCTTGGCATGAACTTCCAAAGCCAAGAAGAAAAACTCAACTTAACATCGATGACAGAATGTGGTTTGCCCATTATCTTGAAGATTGGGATGTGGATGATTTCATGCATTTAGCTGTCTCCGATGAATTTTTTGTTTACGTAACACGTCGGCCTAACTACCAAAATGATCGAGTGTGGGCTACAACACCAGATGAAATCGATGACAATGAAAATTATCGCGAGCATTTTCGTGATATTATTCTATCCCAGCATGTCATTCCTTTTCTAAGAAACCCAAACAATGTTATGGATGTCGATCAGGTCACATTTCTGCAGGATAAGGCCCCCTGCTTTAAGGCATTAGCCACTCAACAGTTGTTGCGCAACCATGGGATCGATTTCTTTGGAAATGAAGAATGGCCAGGAAATTCTCCTGACCTGAACGTCTGTGAACACATTGGATCAGTTATAAAGGACAAGGTTGAATGTCTCTTGTTTCAAGAACCTGCAGCAAATCGATTTTCGAAGGATACAATGACGCAACACAGTGAAACTGTTTTAGCAAATTTGCGTAACGATCAAGATCTATTCACTTCACTTTTGGCAAGCTACCCAAAGCGAATTCAGGCTGTCTTGGAAGCCAATGGTGGGAACACCAAGTTTTAATTGTTTCTCATTAAATGCAGGATTAAATTCTCTTTTGTAAGGTACGTTTAGTTTTACTGTACCTCTAATGGTTTAGGCCATGGGCGGGGGGGGGGCTAAGGTTTATTGGAGCCCCGTATGTCAATAAAAGAGTTGATAAGCGTAGAGCAGGAAAAGGATTTAGGAGTTATAGTCACTGGTGATATAAAAGTAGCGAAACAAAGTACAGCAGGGTCAATAAAGCGAACAAAGTGTTAGGTTTTATAGCTCGGAATTTTGAGTACAAATCGCGCGATATTATAGTTCCTCTTTATAAATCATTAGTACGCGATCCAATTTTGGAATCCGCATATGCGCAAAGATATAGACAAAATCGAAAAAGTTCAAAGACGAGCAACTAAGATGGTTCCGTCGCTTAGGTCAAAGTCGTACGAGAATAGGCTTAAAGAGTTAAAATTGACTACACTCGAGACTAGGAGGCTGAGGGGAGATTTAATCCAGGTTTTCAAAATTATGAATGGGTTCGATAACGTAGACAGAGATAGCTTTTTCGAAATATCTCAATATAATAGGACTAAAAATAACGGGTGTAAGTTGACATGTAGAAGGTTCGAGACAGCAGTTGCCAAAAACTTTTTTACGCATAGAATAGTAAATAGCTGGAATAGTTTGCCGATAGAAGTAATTAGTAGCAAGTCTATAAACATGTTTAAAAATCGATTAGATGCATATGTTGGTAGATTTGGTATACTTTAAGGTAGTAAAATTAAGGGTTGGATAAGATAGATTTTGATTCTCTTTTCATTAAAGATCACAATAACCAGACTAGAGGTCAGTATGAAATTCTTTAAGCCAAGATGTAGAACAAATTTAAGAAAGCATAGTTTTACAAGTGTTGTGGGATATAGGGAGGCAGCATCTTGGGTTAGGGGATACTCTCTATCCTTATACACCCCATTTAAAGAGATTCCTCTGCCGGGCGGTGCCCCCCATAGTACTGTGAGGTATTGAAGTCATGATCTTCACTTGCCCCACAAACACCTTTAAATGGGAGACCCATAATAGTTGTGACTTGGTCCGCAATTGATATGGACCGTGATTTATTTTTGGTTGGCAAGGTACTGGTATTGATGGATACCGTAATGAAATTGATTGGATTCTTTGGATCTGATATATTTGCATGTCGGTTATAAATAGATATAGAGTGTAACATACTTGTGGATAGTAGTCTATTATGACTTGATCCTCTGGATCCAGAGATTCTATCTTTAGTTTTAAATCGATAATTAATTAGTTTTAAATTGATAATTATTTAGTTTTGTAAAAATTGGTTGTTGCCAATGTACAGGCAGTTTTTACATAGTGGAGCCACCTCGATGGGGCGAAGTGGCCCAAACATTGACGGCGAACCGTTCTTGATGAGCATACACCCGTGTAGCATGTGGATTTGCGTGCGCCCACACGTAGAATTGTGCATGTTAAACACACCCTCACGTGTGAAACAGGCCTCATCTGAGAACAGCACATAAGCCGGAAAATTAGGCTGCACCGCTGTCTGCTGCAGAAACCAGCGTGCGAATTCCACACGAAGAGGGTAATCCCGAGGTTGTAATGACTGGACTCTCTGACGATGAAACGGATGTAACTGCTGCTCGTGCAACACTCTCCAGACCAGGTCGTGGTTCACACCGAGGATACGTGCAACACCTCGCGTGCTTGCGCTTGGATTGTCCTCAAATCGCCGAAGGATTTCTTCTTCCATGTCAGGAGTGCGCACGTTTCTCTCCCAACCAGTGTCATGCATGTTTGCATGGAATGTTTCAGTTTCTCGCAGTCGCCGATGCAAATGCGCAAACGTTTGGTGGTTTGGCACACGTCTGTTTGGGAAGCGCTGTCGGTACAACCTCACAGCAGCTCTTCCGTTTCCATTGGCAGCCCCATACACCATATGCATGTCAGCAATCTCAGCAGTCGTGAAGCGCTCCATGTTACGCGTACTACGTCCGATTTAAGAATGTCCGCGGCAAGCGCGAGTCTAGCCCACTTCACCTTTTAGCCAATTGCAGCGGCGCCCTCTCGCGCCGAATGGTGACGTCAGCGGACATACACTTATAGACGAAAAGGGTTTGTCTTGGTGTTGCAAATCCCCCATTACAATTTGTACAAAAAGTTTTCAAACACCCTGTATATATATATATATATATGAATCATTTGAAAGCTTTTTTCGGTGATTTAATATTTTCTTTTTCGTACGAGATGATTTACCCTCCGCCTTAGACCTACGGTTGGGATTTATTTTCCGTACGAGTAGTTTCTACACCCCACCTTAGGGCTACGGAGCTCTTTTTTTTCTTTTTTGAGTTGAAGTGTATTATCCTCACCTTAGTCCCACGGGGGAACATCAGGGTACCCTGAGTAACGAGTCCCGCCCGGGGTACGAACCCGGTTCCTTTTAGCGCACGTTCACTGTGACACTTGGCTGAGGCGCAGGGCACCAGCAACCAGACGGTTTGATGCCAGGGGCGCCCAGCAACCGGACGCATGGGCTCGTGCCTGCCAACGCGCGGCGCGTCAACTGATGCTCGGAGGCGATGATGCCCGCAGGTGATGACACCCAGAGGCACTGGCTGATGAAGGCCTGAGGCACTGGCTGATTAAGCCAACTGGCTGATTGGGGGCGCTATAAGAGAGCGGCGGGGTGGCTGAAGACTTCATTTGCGTTTGACAGCTGTCAGGCGAAGAATTCTCTCTCTCTCTCTCTCTCTCTGCCCCTTTGGGGGTGAGGCCGTCCCACCTCCCCCAAAGAGGTCTTGCTACAAAGGGGGGGGTGTTGGCAACAAAGGGGGTGGGGTGGGGGTGCCTTGCAACAAAGGTGGGTGCCGTGCAACAAAGGGGGTGGCGTGGCACTCTTGCAACATTATGCAATTGCTCTGCACTCATGGATTTTGCGCCCATGCTACTGAAAGATTACCCCTTCCCCGAAATAAGGGTTCCGGATGTTACCTGTGACAAAGATGTCCTTCAACAACCAGAAGAAATATAATTGGGAAGGATTTAGGAAAGTTAATCGCCCACAATTCATCGCTCATACATTTCACCGCCCATACAATTCACCGAACATACATATATACATTTTATATACATACTGTTTATTATGTATTTTTGCTCTCGTCATTTTCGTTTAAACTAACGAAAATATCACAACGTAATCTAACCAATCATCAAGGGCGTTCAGTTGACCTAACCGGGCATTTTCCGTTTTATTTTGTTTTTCCGCTTAAAACGGAAAATGTGTTTTTCGTAGGTAGTTCCGATAATACTAGATGAAGACAAAGCATTGGATGTTTTTATCAATTTCGGCGTTATTCTCTCATCCTTAACTTGCCCGAAATGTGATAGTAAGTGCCTAATATGAAAAGATCAGAAGATATTTAGGTGAAATAACCAATATTAACCTGTTAGGTTAATTGAATGCCTGGTTAAGTCAACTGTGCGCCCTTGATGATTGGTTAGGTTAAGTTGTGATATTTTCGTTAGTTTAAACGAAAATGACGAGAGCAAAAATACATAAACAGTTTGGTAGTCCCGATAATACGTGGGCGATGAATTATCCTGAGCGACGATTTGTGGGCCATGAATTGTGGACGGTGAATTGTGGGCGATGAATTATCCTGAGCGATCATTTGTGGGCGATGAGTTGTCCAGATACCAATTGGGAACTAATAACCGAAATTCTACATACAGTGAATTGAAGTGCATACAGGGAAAGTGATTCAACTGAAAAAAATTACACTTTGGAATCTTTATTGCCGTAGTGATCCATGTACATTGATCTCTTTTCGTCATACCTCCTGCTATGGAACAAAGCGATCTATGTACATGTTTTTTTATGTACATGTTATTTATGTACATGTTATGTTATCCAGTTTTTCAAATTGATCTTACTAATGATCCAAGTGCAGTTGCTCTGATAAGGCTTACAATTTTGGAAAAGTTTTCACTAGAAACGAAATATTTAGAAAGCGTACAAAATTACTAATTGTTAATATTCATTTTTGGGTCACAGTAATCAAATTTCCAAGCCAAAACACCTTCATTACTGATATTGATTTTTTATGCTTTTTGCCAAAATTAATTTTTTTATGATGTATGCAATGTTTTTTTAAATGCGTAAAGGTTAGAGGTGTACAGGGTGGGAGAAGAGTCATGAAAATATGCCTACTGGACGGTTGCCTATGGTTCCGCGTGTGAGGAATCCGAAAATCAACGATTTTTTTATCAAATGATAACACAGCTCAACAAAAAAAAATTTTTGTTTCGTTGCCAAGGAAATTCGTACGAATTTAGGGTATTTTGGGGTTGCTGAATTCCAAAATGAAAGTAGTTTTTCCGATTTGGCTCTAGTTCTTGAGATAATGACTACCCTCAATTAATAGGAAACGTAACCATAACGCGTGCATATGGGAAACTACTGGAACATTCTAGATGGTGAGACACGTGAATATTCTTAGTGTTTACTCCGCGATCATTCTAGAATATTTCCCTCCGTATATAAGTCATCGGCCACCCAACCAGTAAGTAGGCTCCGCCTGAACATTAAATTTTTTGCATTTTTACGCGTTTCAATGGGGTACCAATTATCTCATAAATTAGAGCCAATCTAGCAAAACCGATGTCATATTCGGAATCAGCACCACAAAGTTACCCCAAAATCACACTAATATGATTGGCAATAAAATGAGTGTTGACCAGTGTAATTAATAATCGTGCATGCGCGTTTAAGTTAAGTGACTGAAAATGAAAATCCTTCAGGAATTCTAGATTTGGTGCATATGACATGAAATGATATAACTGTATGAACCTTGAGGGAAGAAATGTAGGACAATCTTATATTTTCTGATACTGCCGAACACGATGGATGCATTTTCGAAACCGAGGTCAATTGAAATCTTGAGGTCTGAACACTGAGCAGCTTGCTGTCCATCTACTGTTTCAGGGAGATCATCCTAAGTCTGGCACCGTGGAAGTAGAAGGGCATCATCTCTTCCGTTAAGTACCAGCCGTAGTTTTTCCCCTGGTCAATGACCACATTAGCTACTGGCTTGTCTATGGCCTGGAACCTCATCATGTCATGAAGCAACTAGAGATCGTTGATGGGAGCGTCAGCAGTACTGGTAGTTGTCATCCACGGTGTAGCATAGAAGAAAGCCATCAGCCTCCAGGAGGGGAGGTGCCATCGGGAGAGTTGAAATACCAGTACAAGTTTTCAAACCAAATGAAAAATTCGCCAAAGTAAGAAAAAAAAATTTAAAATGTTCAAACTATTACAACAGCTTAATGTTAATTTCCACTATAAAATACATTTTTATTTTTATTGGCAATACAAAATTTACAAACGAAAAATTAAATATTTGATGAAAATTACATCGAAAGGCGAACGTTTGTTGACGTTTTAGTCATCAGTTTGTTGAGCATAGCCAGCTGGCTGCAACTGACATTCCAAGTCTTGTTCACTTGACACTGTGATTCCACATACATGAGGTATGTTTCATTAAATAATTATGATAAAGCATAAAGTGCTGGTGTTTATAACAATATCATGGTACTTATACCAGTGTCCAGTAATTTTTGACAATGTTGTATCATAGTGATGTTTAAGTGTTTATAAATGCATCGTCGTGATGTTATAATAAATGCATCGTCGTGATGTTATAGAAACTCATGCTTATGAATGGTGGTCCCTCTGACTACTTGTTATCAGTAAAAAGACAGGAAAATCACACTTTGCACTAAACTTTAGACTTGACTTTTTTCCTACAACCATGACTACTGAAGTAACGATGATGTGTATGACTGAGTGAGTTTTTTATGATGACTATGTGGTGATCTTACGATAGTGGTGGTGATATGACTGCATGATTTTTTTTTTAATGCAACTACATGGTGATGTTAAGACCAAACACTTTGGTTGTTGCAACAGAAGAAGAACTTCGGAAGTATATTCCAAATTTGACTCAGATTTTCGATGAATTCTCTTATGAAGATATCAGTGTGGAAATTGGACGACTTCGAAGGCATTTGGAAGCTGCCAAAATCAGCGTTGAAGAGGCAAAGAAATGGACAGCATTGCAGTTTCTGGAGTTTATTGTGAAATGGTATTTTTGTGAATCTTTGCCAAGCTTGTCACTGTGTTTGAGATTCTTTTTGACTGTTTGTGTGTCTATTGCTTCATGTGAAAGAAGTTTTTCCAAATTGAAATTGATAAAAAATTTCTTTCGCTCAACCATGAGTCAGACAAGATTGACAAATCTGGCTTTACTTTCAATTGAATATGAATATGCAAAGAAGGTGAATTTTGATGAGGTCATTGATCAATTTGCAGAAATTAAGGCTCGAAAGCAGAGACTGAATCCTCTCTATTTACCTTTGAAGAATAGGCTGAGCGTTGAGACTGGATTTCCTGTGTTTTTTTGTATAAAATAAATGCAGTATTACATGTTCACTAAATTTTTAATGTCCTCTTTTTTTCTTATTTCCAATTTGCTTATGACAGTACTGTACTGTTTAAAAATCTACTTGCAAACATAATATATTTTTCTGTGTGTTTAAATTTTAAAATTATTTATGGGGAGTGCCAAAGGAAGGATCCGCCCCGGGTGCCAAATACTTTAGGTACGCCCCTGCAGCCGGTTCATCCGCTGCAGCTGCTTCTTCATCTCTAAGTTGTATTCTGTTTGCTTACATATCATGAAAATCTTCTGGCAGTAGATGTTCATTGCCGTCCACCTTGCTCGATGAATGGCTCCTGGCCGGATCCAGTGAATGGCCTCGAGGGAGGATACTACCTAGGATGGTAATCGTGTTCTTGGCTACTTCACGATTGTCGATACGTGACAACTTGGAGGGGTCAGAGTTGAAGAGGATTGCAGTGAGAATTTTGATGGTTTTATCTCTTTTCATACAGCCAGGTGTTTCTGATGACCAACATTTTAATGGGCTCCTCCTTGATGATAATGGGCCAGGCTTGCTTGAACTTGACTAGGACTTCAGCTCATCACCTCTCTAAAGAGTATGTTCCATAAAACATCCACGATGATTTCAAGAGCGGGATGACAGCAGACCAGGCAAAATATTTTCTTCCCTAGCTTCTCCGACGGTCTAACAGACACCTTATTGACACTACTGTTGTTAGCAGTGGTATAAAAGACCAGAGCATCAGCACTGTCATATCCCACGCAGTGAGTAGCGGCAAAAAAAGCTTCGATCCTAGTTTCACCCTTAAAATCATTGATGGTATGGACGCCAACTATCTTGTATTCCTCGTAATGGGGAGCATCAGAGACTAGCACTGTAAGAGCCTCGAAAACTACCTACTCCTAAATGGTCATCTATCATCAGCTTTCCATCCCAGGGTGGAGCATCAAACCTAAGTGAATCGTCTCGAAAGTTCTCAACAGCCTCCTCAAAGATCTTCTATTGAACTGCCATCCTTCTCCGTCGAGTGGTTGACCTTGAAATAAATAAGAGTTTTGTAATTAAAAAACTCTTTGATACTGCTCTTTCAAAAAACTAATTCTCGTTATAAAGTTTGCACTTTCTGCAAAGATACAAAAAAATTTAGGTATAAACTTTTGAATCACTCCGTAAAGTTAAATCCTCTTTAACTTCTGAAGAAAGAGAAAGTATCAGTTGTCGATAACATGCATATAAGAAGACAAGAATTTGCAAGAGCGAACTTTAAAACAACCAAACACTCCTCAGATAACGATTCCGGTCTTTAAAGTCTGACCTACGAAAAAAACAACCACTATCATATTTAGAAACACCTGTTGTAGTTTACAAACACCAAGTGTGGTTTTACAACTTAAGCATAAATACAGGACATAATAAACAGGGTTACATGCGAATTCCGTCAGAGATGGAGAAGAGAAACGCACAAATAAAATTTGTTCATCAATTTTAGCATTTTTAGCATGTA
Source organism: Bathynomus jamesi (assembly GCA_023014485.1). Taxonomy (NCBI): domain Eukaryota; kingdom Metazoa; phylum Arthropoda; class Malacostraca; order Isopoda; family Cirolanidae; genus Bathynomus; species Bathynomus jamesi. The sequence goes on along the minus strand of JAJOZX010000886.1, from coordinate 961,160 downwards.
CGAGTATATATTGATTTGAATATTTACTGTATATATTATGTAGAAAGGACGGGACAAGGGCAGGTGCCCTCAAAAATGCACCCCTTTATAATTATAAAAGAGAGAAAAGATTGTGTAGTGTATAAAATGCACGCATGTGTAGTGAAAAATAGAAGAAGTGTGCGTCTGAGAGCGTGCTGGACTGCTCACAGGGTAGATGAGACAGAAAAAGATCAGCTAAAGAAGATAATGGCACGAGAAACGGGACTTCCAGCACCCCTTGTCTCCTGCCTAATGTCCTCATATATATATATATATATATATATATATATATATATATATATATATATATATTCAACTGCAAAGAACACGCAGTATAATAACGTAAAGAACGACGCTTGTATAGGAGATATTCCGCGCAAGACGAGAGAGAGAAAACGAAACAAATGAAAAAATGAGGTAACCACCCGGGAATCGAACCCGGGATCTTCCGATTGCCGGTCAGATGCGATACCATTACACCATGGGCCTCACTCTTCCAAATGCCTTAATTCTTCTACATACTCGCAGAAACCAATGCCCCAAGGGGGCACCTCCCGCATGCCGTAACATTATATACATTCAACTGCAAAGAACACGCAGTATAAATAACGTAAAGAACGACGCTTGTATAGGAGATATTCCGCGCAAGACGAGAGAGAGAGAACGAACAAATGAAAAAATGAGGTAACCACCCGGGAATCGAACCCGGGATCTTCCGATTGCCGGTCAGATGCGATACCATTACACCATGGGCCTCACTCTTCCAAATGCCGTAATTCTTCTACATACTCGCAGAAACCAATGCCCCAAGGGGGCACCTCCCGCATGCCGTAACATTATATACATTCAACTGCAAAGAACACGCAGTATAAATAACGTAAAGAACGACGCTTGTATAGGAGATATTCCGCGCAAGACGAGAGAGAGAGAACGAAACAAATGAAAAAATGAGGTAACCACCCGGGAATCGAACCCGGGATCTTCCGATTGCCGGTCAGATGCGATACCATTACACCATGGGCCTCACTCTTCCAAATGCCGTAATTCTTCTACATACTCGCAGAAACCAATGCCCCAAGGGGGCACCTCCCGCATGCCGTAACATTATATACATTCAACTGCAAAGAACACGCAGTATAAATAACGTAAAGAACGACGCTTGTATAGGAGATATTCCGCGCAAGACGAGAGAGAGAGAACGAAACAAATGAAAAAATGTGGTAACCACCCTGGAATCGAACCCGGGATCTTCCGATTGCCGGTCAGATGCGATACCATTACACCATGGGCCTCACTCTTCCAAATGCCGTAATTCTTCTACATACTCGCAGAAACCAATGCCCCAAGGGGGCACCTCCCGCATGCCGTAACATTATATACATTCAACTGCAAAGAACACGCAGTATAAATAACGTAAAGAACGACGCTTGTATAGGAGATATTCCGCGCAAGACGAGAGAGAGAGAACGAAACAAATGAAAAAATGAGGTATCGCATCTGACCGGCAATCGGAAGATCCCGGGTTCGATTCCTGGGTGGTTACCTCATTTTTTTCATTTGTTTCGTTCTCTCTCTCGTGTCTTGCGCGGAATATCTCCTATACAAGCGTCGTTCTTTACGTTATTTATACTGCGTGTTCTTTGCAGTTGAATGTATATAATGTTACGGCATGCGGGAGGTGCCCGCTTGGGGCATTGGTTTCTGCGAGTAGTAGAAGAATTACGGCATTTGGAAGAGTGAGGCCCATGGTGTAATGGTATCGCATCTGACTGGCAATCGGAAGATCCCGGGTTCGATTCCCGGGTGGTTACCTCATTTTTTCATTTGTTTCGTTCTCTCTCTCTCGTCTTGCGCGGAATATCTTCTATACAAGCGTCGTTCTTTACGATATATATATATATATATATATATATATATATATATGAGCTAATGTAGAGAAAACCCTGGAGTAACGATTTTTTAATAAGTTTGGGGAAATAGCTAGTTTTGAAGTTATTCAATTTTTAATTTTACGGCCAATGAAAAACTCTTACATTCTGCAGCCAATCAGCGCATTTGTTTCTTCACGATTAGCCAGATGCACATCAATTGTTGCTTTGTTTGTCATGGCGGTGTGACGGCTGCAATCTCTGGTTCGTTCAAGCATTTCAGTAGTATTTGGGTCAGGTTAGGTTAGGTTAGGTTAGTTTTAGTGTGCTTATTACAGGTTTTTTTTTGTGTTTACCCCTCAATTTCCCTCTTCTTCGAAGCCCTGCCCACTTTCGTGTGATGCAGATTGTTAGGGTAGAAACGGTCTACATGAATATCACCACTGAATTCAGGAGCAAAAGTAAGTCTAAAAATACCACTTATTAAAAAATCGTTACCTCGGGGTTTTCTCTACATTTACACACACACACACACACACATATATATATATATATATATATATATATAATTATATATATGGGATTGAACTCAGAATGGCCCCGTGAGGTTTTTTCATGATACACACAGACCGTGCATGGAACAAGGAACTCTTCTGGGAAAATTAAATCCACTATAGTCCGAATAAGTAATGATAAATGACAAACACCCTAGTTTTTTGCTTTTTCATGATGTTAACCCGACGTGGGCAACGGATCACTTGCAAAGAGGCCCCAAAAATATAGCTTCCCTCACCAGCTAACTGCAAAGCAGAGAGGATCCAGCTTTGGGACAGATTCTAGGGGTACAGCTACACCTAGCCTACTATATTAAGAACCTCAATATAAGCAAAAGACTCGTTGCATTCACGTCGGATTCAATACATCAAAGAAAAAGGGGTAACTATTGTAGTTTTAGCCAAAAAACAAAACTTAAACCTCAACTGGCAAAATTGAGCGTCCACTTTTAAGGCACACAACATGTCCGTTTCATGACGCGATTGAACTCAGAATGGACCCCTTAGGTTTTTTCATGATACACACAGACCGTGCATGGAGAAGAGTTCCTTGTTCCATGCACGGTCTGTGTGTATCATGAAAAAAAACCAGGGGACCATGTTGTGTGTATGGTTGCGTATGAGAGAATTAGGTGGTTTACCAAGAGGTAAATTTGTAGGTGTCTTTTAGTTTTACCTATATATGACCCCATACAGTGGTCACACTTGCATTGGTAAACTATGAATAACTTAAGAAGTGTAGAAATATAATTTTTATACATAGTTGCGGGTAAAATTCCCTGAGAAATTTTAAAAGTTTGTTTCTAATATTATAACTTGAGGTTCCCATATAAGGTAAAGTGAAATCACGATATCTTTGGGAATTGTAATTATATCTCTAGTTGTGGGGTTTATTAGTCTATTTAGTATTCTGCCTATTGCAGTCTCCACCAATCTAGAAGGAAAATTATTCTTTGTGAGTTGTCGGATGAAATCTAGTTCGTCGTGTAATTTAAAGTAATCTGAACAGATAGTGAAAGTTCTTTTAGTCAGAGTCGAAATTAAATTTCGTTTGAAACTTAAAGGGATAAAGGAAGAAAAGTTCGTAGTAAGACTAGTGAATGTCGACTTTTGGTAAACAGAAATTTCAAAAGGGGAATTAGTTTTTGTTATCTTAATGTCCAAAAAGGACAAAAAATTATTAGATTCAGTTTCTGAAGTAAATTCAATATTAGGGTGCTTGGAATTAACATAATTACAAAACAAAGGGCTATGATCTGGTGATTTGAACAGGAGAAAAATGTCATCAATATATCTTCTATAAAAAAAACGATATATATATATATATACTGTGTGTGTGTGTGTGTGTGTATATATATATATATATACTGTGTGTGTGTGTGTGTGTATATTATATATATATATATATACACACCGTGTTAGATCTAGGGGGGTCGGGGGGTTCAATCGAAACCCCCCTAAACCAGAGCCACTCTAAACCAGAAAGCCCCGCTCCCAAAGCTAACTGACTGAACATACAAGTTATTTTACAAATAACACTAAAAGCATGTAATATACCCTTTTGTTTCATTTGTTTCAGATCGTTAGTCTATCCTGTGTCTTGCTTTAATACTCAAAAGTCTAAAAAGCAATATTCATTCAAAGTATTTATTCAATAGAATTTTCGGTTTACGATGTCAAGAAGAGTTAAACAACAACCAAGAATTGACCGATTTTTTGGTCCATCAAGTTTGGTCCATCCATCCAATGACTTTAAAAACTACTTACAGTTACTGATCAATTGCTCATATTAAATTAATTACCTCTCGTTTTGACAGTGATGAAGAAGGACAATCTACCCCGACTGCAAAGAGGATTCGCAGTAGCGCCAGTGATACCGGTAGGAACACGTGTTGTACGACAAGCTGACTCACAGAAAACCATTTTTCTTGTTTTGATATATTTTACGGTTAAGACTAAAAACTAAAGTAAGCTAAATCTTATTTCATTTTCTTAATATAATTATAATAGCTCCGCATTTTGTTTTCGTTGCAGGTAACCCTGCTTGCCATGCATCGGTACATGATATTGACGTTGGTGCCCTGTTGCGTCAGAAAATTCCTGGTAAATCTCTGTAACAAGCTGAAAAGTTCAATGTCATAACTAAGCTTCAGAAGAAATGAAACGACATCGTGAAGGCTTACAACATGATCTCGAACACACAGAAAGAGCTGAAGGAAGTGAGAGATAAAGCTGACGATGTGTTCAGGAGATGGTATTCGCAAGCTGCGCAGATCAGTTCTGGTGTGGGTACTGAACCCAGTGTACCAAAGGCAACTGCCGGACAACAGCACAGACCAAATACTCCTCATGACACACCTGAGAAATATTATCGTCGTATTCTATTTCTTCCTTTTCTGGACCATATTATGCAAGAGATGTCTACAAGGTACGTTTGTAGAACACGAACTTCTAAATTCTAAAAATCTGACAGTTTTCCGTAACACGGTGGCAACGCCAACCGGTCCAGATCCGCCCCCTGCATTCTCCACCTAATTAATAAACTCTTTTTGTTATAGATTCGGTCCCAATCCGTTACAATCTTGTAACAAAGAATAATGTAATATGAAAATATATGCTATGAATGTAAAACCTTACGTGCAGACAACGTCTATGCTACGTACAAAAAATTACGGCAGAAGTTTACTTGTACTTCACGTGTATACAACGCCATTATGCAATGTTGTAGCAACGTTGCAATATAACGTTTAAGTTTTACGTTGTGACTACGTTAGTACAACGTCAATTTCTGACATGACCAAGATTCAACTGGGATATAACGTTGTATTTACGTAGTGCGTTTGCGGGGCAGTTGCATATACTAATTAACCACTTTATAAAGCGATAACCTCTTCTCAATGATCCTCCTGTGCTTGAAAAGCACTTCTAAACAACATCGTAGAGAAGTAAACTCCATTTCCTTTGTCTGAAGTAGAATTATCATAATTAAGAGATCAATAGTACTTTTCATTTTTAACTTATAATGCGATCCACTCGTACAACAGTGTAGAATAGCTGTGTGTGTGTGTGTGTGTGTGTGTGTGTGTGTGTGTGTGTGTGTGTGTGTGTGTGAAAAAGAGAGAGAGAGAGAGTATTTTTCGGGTCCTTTAATCTCCTCTGTAACAGCAAAAGTCATGTGACAGAGAGGACCTACAGTTTTACATGGGACTTGAACCATGGGTTGCTACATCATCTGGACGTAGAGGACTGTCATCCATCCAACTATTATCCAGACCCAATGTCGTGTAACTTTACTGATTGACAGGAAGCGGTGTTACGACATGCCCACGACGACCCTTATCCCTGTTCAAAAATCAACTTTTTCTTATTTTCATAGGTTTCTGTACTTTTTCCCATGCTTTTTGACCTGAAAAGGCCGAAAATCACAACCATTTTGACCTAGGTTGTTGGGAAGCATTGCCGCATGGAGCTTTAATTTTTCTGCCTTGAAATCGGCCAAAAGCACCAGTTCCGGGGTCCCTTGAATCATGTTTTGCACTATAACTTTTTATCTAAACAAGATAGAGCAACAAAATACGCCCCAAATTAAAGTGTTTTTAATCCTCTTTCTAACTTATACAATTATGATAGTCTTGGAACAAGAAATGGCACATTGGTACATACAAAGATTTCAGAAATATCACAAAATTCGTTTTCTCACACTCAAGGCAGACAAGGCGCCTTATTCATGACACAAATTTGAGATTAACATTTTGTCACAAGTCTAATCGATCAAGAAGTGAAAGCATTACATGATGATTAATTTCATAATGACATTTACACAGTCAGTTGTTGAGAGTTTGTTTCTTGAAGCTGTCAAAGCGGCGTCTGTTGAACTCCACAGCTTGAAAGAGATAGTCCCTTTGCTTGGCATCTGTTGTTATGACATTTGCAAAGTCGCTCATCATCTTGACACCACGTTCAGCAATGTCATTCACCGCTTTCAGATTCTTAACATAGTCCAACGCTTTTCTGTAGTCCTCATTCTGTGGCCAAGACGTGACAGGTTCCAGAAGCCACTCGGATCCAATGTTCAGTGTGTCCAGCAGGAAATGTGATTCTGGGCCAATGAGATCAACCAGGGTGGTCTTAGCTGTGACTCTCTGGAATAGAGGCTTTCCTGTTCTGAAGTTGTCTGGCTTCTCAGTGGCATGTAACTGGGCAGCAATGTCGTGCTTCAATGTGTCACTCAATCTACTGCTGAACAGGGCAAATGGCACGATTTCCTGCGTCAGGTACCATTTGTGGTTTTCCATCTTATTAAGTACTGCATCAGCAAGCTCTGGGTCAGTTTTCTTGTACTTCAACATGTCCTGGATTAGACTTAGATCATTCACGGGAGCATCTGCAGCAGACATTGACATCATCCATACAGGAGTGTAGAACAGCGCAAGGAAGGTGTTGAGTCTTTCCAGCTTTGATACAGTGTCTTCGTCGTACTCAGTTGATCTGCAAACATCAGCATTTTCATGGAGTACAGGTTTCTGGCCATCCATCTGGCCTGATGAATGGCGCCTGGTCGACTCCAGTGAATACCTCGAGGAGGCGTTCCTCCAAGAACAATGACTGTCAGTTCAGCCATTTCCCTGTAGTCGGCTCTTGGAAGCCTTTCTGCTGTTAGAATGTCTTGGAGTATTTCTTCACTGTTCTTCTTCTTTTCCTTCAGCCATTTGCTGTTGATAGCCAGCATCTTTGGGTTTTCCTTGGACAAGTCCGTCCAAACATCCTTCAGATGCTCAAACCAGGGATTATCTGGCCCCTTCACCTTCCCAAACAGCTTCTCCCAAACTGCTCCTACTAGGATTTCCAGGATGTGATGTCGACAGGCCAGATAAAACACCTTTTTGTTCAGCATTTTCTCTAGCAGTTTGGCAGCTCCTCTGTGGACTCCACTGTTACTGGATGTAGTGTCAAAAACAAGGGCAGTAACATTATCCGTAAGTTCCCATGTCTCCAGTAAATCCATTGAAGCCTCAGCCTGAGCTGTGCCAGAAGAATTGTCGATGACAGGTACTCCCAATAACTTTCCTTCAGTGTATGAAGGTGGACCAGACACTAGCACAGCTAAAGTCTCTGAGGTACTTCCAGGTTCACTGCCCAAGACATCTTTGAGCAACTTTCTATCCAGTGTAAGGTAGCGTACTGTGGGGGGTTTTCACAAAACTTGGACATGTGACTCTGGCTGATATTATACCTGGACAGCATTCTGTTGCGACGTGTTGTTGAGGTTGAGATGACGAAGTTATCCAGATCAGCCCTCCAGCTTTCAAGGTGGCAGAAACCATGGCAGTAACTTGATTGTCTGATAAACCAAGACGATCAGCTGTATTGCAGATGACATCACATTCCATGACCTTCCTTGGAAACGTCAAAGTCACACTAGTCACAGTGTCTTGATGGTGAGAACATCCAGGACGAGGCTGATGGTAATCCATGTCCTCTGTGTTAGCGTCGTTGTCAGTTGAGTCACCCCAGGTAATGTCATCCACATGAACAACTGCCTCTTGTTCTGCTGCAGCTGTAAAATAGTACAACATGTTAAGACAGTAATTGTTAAGTACATGCTAAATATCGCAATGGAGTAAAACTTAAAACTTTTTGTAACGTTCAAAGTAATTAGTTTTACCTTGTTCTTGTCTATGCTGCAGTCTTTCATTCCTTGCTGCTTGCTGCAGGGATCTTGTCTCAAAAATCTTGTCATGACCAGACATATGACCTTTCCTCTCAGTCTTTTGGTCTTCGTAGAACCTGATATCCTCATCTTTCTTCTCTCTGGATAACAGTCTGTTGTTCTGTATTTCCTGGATTGCATCTGGAGCTCCTATATCGAACAGGCTGTCTAATTCCAGCACAAATGCTCCTCTTTTTCCTCCAGGGTTACTTGCTCTTCCTTTGCTTTTCACCAGAGCACGATGTTTCTCATGTAGTTTCATGAAGAGCTTCATTGCGTTGTACTTGGTCATTGTCTTGATCCTAGCCATCTGCCAGAATGGGATGATAGATTCAACTGTTTCATATGCAAGGTCTTGAACCATGGGCCTCCCTGCATTTTCCGGTAAATTCTGAAGATTAAGGAAATACTGGAACGCCTGTCTGTTGGTGGAAGCTGGGAACCACTGATAAAAGCTGAAGGGTATCCAACCAGGAAAGTTTCAGTGAGAGATCTGGTAGATGGCCCAGTTGACACCTGCCTGTGAACAGTACGTGGAGGTTCTGAGATATCAACTGTGCGCCCACGGAGCTCCCTCAGCTCCTTGCTTAATGCCATTGTGAAGTTGTAACTTGTAGATGGTTTTCTAGATTCTGATTTAGTTTCTGTTGTTTCCTGAAAAATGATAGATAATTATTATTATTATTATTATTATTATTAATTATTATTTATTTATTATTATTATTATTATTATTATTATTATTATTATTATTATTTATTAATTTTATGCTCTTTCATTTGATACCTAATTTGTTGCTCTATCTTGTTTAGATCAAAAGTTAAAGTGCAAAACATAATTCAAGGGACCCCGGAATTGGCGCTTTAGCCGATTTCAAGGCAGAAAATTTAAAGCTCCATGCGGCAATGCTTCCCAACATCCTAGGGCAAAATAGTTGTGATTTTCGGCTTTTTCAGGTCAGAAAGCATGGGAAAATGTACAGAAACCTATGAAAATAAGAAAAAGTTGATTTTTGAACAGGCCTACCACGACGTAGCCCAGTTTATAAGATAAATACAAGAGTTAAATTATACTCCAGTACATTGCATGATTCGAGCCTTTGACGAAATGTATAATACGCAGATGTACATAGTTTCCTTTTAAAAGTTACCATGTTAAGTTTGATTATATATATATATATATATATATATATATATATATACACAAACTCAGAATGGTTCCCTGAGAACATTATATGTTAAACACAGACCGTGCATGGAACAAGGAACTCTTCTGGGAAAATTAAATCCACTATAGTCCGAATAAGTAATGGTAAATGACAAATACCATAGTTTTTTTTTTTTTCCTTTTTCATGATTTTAGCCCGACGTGGGCAACGGGTCTCTCGCAAAGAGATCCCATAAATATAGCTTCCCTCACCAGCTATCTGCAAAGCAGACAGGATCCAGCTTTGGGACGTGGATCTAGGGTTTAAAGCAAACCTAGATCCCTACACTCAGAACCTCTATATAAGTAAAAGACTCGTTGCATTCACGTCGTGTTGAATAAATCAAAGAAAAAGGGGGTAACTATTTTATTTTTAGCCAAAAAAAAACCAAAACTTAAACCTCAACCGGGACATTGAGCGTCCACTTTTCAAGGCACGAAACACGTCCGTTTAGTATACACAAACTCAGAATGGTTCCCTGAGAACATTATATGTTAAACACAGACCGTGCATGGAACAAGGAACTCTTCTGGGAAAATTAAATCCACTATAGTCCGAATAAGTAATGGTAAATGACAAATACCATAGTTTTTTTTTCCTTTTTCATGATTTTAGCCCGACGTGGGCAACGGGTCTCTCGCAAAGAGATCCCATAAATATAGCTTCCCTCACCAGCTATCTGCAAAGCAGACAGGATCCAGCTTTGGGACGTGGATCTAGGGTTTAAAGCAAACCTAGATCCCTACACTCAGAACCTCTATATAAGTAAAAGACTCGTTGCATTCACGTCGTGTTGAATAAATCAAAGAAAAAGGGGGTAACTATTTTATTTTTAGCCAAAAAAAACCAAAACTTAAACCTCAACCGGGACATTGAGCGTCCACTTTTCAAGGCACGAAACACGTCCGTTTAAAACTATGGTATTTGTCATTTACCATTACTTATTCGGACTATAGTGGATTTAATTTTCCCAGAAGAGTTCCTTGTTCCATGCACGGTCTGTGTTTAACATATAATGTTCTCAGGGAACCATTCTGAGTTTGTGTATACTAAACGGACGTGTTTCGTGCCTTGAAAAGTGGACGCTCAATGTCCCGGTTGAGGTTTAAGTTTTGGTTTTTTTTTGGCTAAAAATAAAATAGTTACCCCCTTTTTCTTGATTTATTCAACACGACGTGAATGCAACGAGTCTTTTACTTATATGAGGTTCTGAGTGTAGGGATCTAGGTTTGCTTTAAACCCTAGATCCACGTCCCAAAGCTGGATCCTGTCTGCTTTGCAGATAGCTGGTGAGGGAAGCTATATTTATGGGATCTCTTTGCGAGAGACCCGTTGCCCACGTCGGGCTAAAATCATGAAAAAGGAAAAAAAACTATGGTATTTGTCATTTACCATTACTTATTCGGACTATAGTGGATTTAATTTTCCCAGAAGAGTTCCTTGTTCCATGCACGGTCTGTGTTTAACATATATATATATATATATATATTAGGGTGGTCCAAAATTATACAGTAAATTTTAAAAGTATTTGAATCTTAAGTCTTACCCTCGGAAATTGTTACCTATATTAAAAAAACGTTACTGACCAAAACTTATCAAAATTAATAAATATTTAGTGGTGCCACACTCGACTTTCTTTAAATTTCTTTGAATTCATATTCAAAAATTTCTTTAGTTTATCGCAGTCCCCCTCCATATTCAACTATAATGGGGTATTAACCACTCAGAGGTGGGGGTCTCATGGGTGCCCATCTCCCACTCATTGTTGCTGCGTTCGCAGTTCCTGCTTCAAGTTTGATTTTTTTACATTAGGAAACTGCATGCGATGTTGCTCCACTACTTGCAGGAGAAACTGCTTTTGACTTTCATTCTTAGTTAGATGTGCATTGAAATTTTTTATTAATGCTATTCCTCTTTCGGAGTTATCATTTGTTACCATCATTGACTTGACATACTCAAGGGCCATTTGATAATCTTGTCTGTTCTTCCAGTTTGTTAGATCATCCTCAAGAAAGGCTATTGGGAGTCCGAGCTTAGTGAAAAATAGTCGAGACGAGATAGTAACAAAGCTGGCTACTGTCTTGTTTTGAATATCGTTGGCAGAAAGATTAAAATTTATTCTTTTGGGCGGATGTTTAGATCCCCTTATGTCGAGTGCCTTTACCATGTCTCTTTTAACATCAATGGAAATATCTTCATCAAAGAATATGAAAGTGAAATAAGAAATTCACTTAGGTACCAAAGATGGCGAGAAAGTGCTTGAGATGCTGCAGAAGCAATGCTTTTGTCTTCGTATACTAGCAGCAGTTTTAGTAGCGAAAGATCATTGGCAGGGGCAGAAGCAGCGATAGGTGCAGAAAACCATGCAGGAACATAGTGTCTAATGGCAAATTGTGCAAAACGTTTTATTCCACTTTGTTCCTTTAGAGTCATTTTAAAATGTAAGCAGAAAAGATTCATTTTTATTGCATACATTATGCGAGACATCCACCTAGCACGATGCAAAGCACCTGGCTTTAGAAATTTGATTCCACGTTGTGGTACATCTCCTAGATAGATGATTGTAAGTTCCAGGACCTCTCTGTAATCATCTCGGATTTGTGTGGAGGTTAGATGTTTCTTACAAATAACAAGCAGTTCATCGCGTCCTGGAGTATCAGGAAAGGTTTCAAAATTTTCTTTATTGGTGGAGTTCCAGGCAGACTTAAAGCGTTTGAATATCGGAATATCAGATCCGCTACTGGCGGAACAAAGACACACCTCAAAAACATTTGATGCAATAAGTTCAATTATATGATGCTGGCATGCAACATTTAGTAAGTCTTCTCCAAGCTTTTGTTCTATTTGTGCAGTAGCTCACTTTTTAGGACCTGTGTTCGTGGCAGTTGTTTCAAAGCATATACCTTTAATGCGATCAATTAAGTTCCAGTCCTTTAAACATTCGACAACAAATGTTGCAATGTCTACTCCTGTGCCAGACTCAAGTTTGGGGACTGCATGCAACTTTGATTTGCCTCCTCCTGACACCAACACTACTAATCTTTCAACTTTTTCATTTCCAGTTAAATCGATTAACATTTTTCCATCCCAATGCATCATTAAAGAACATTCAGGATTAAAGGATTCTTTTAAATCTTTTGCGATTTTCTCACGTACATCCATTCTCTTTCGACGAACTGTACTTCTGCTTATGGACAAGTCATCAAGATCATGATCTAATGCAGAGGCAGCAGATGATAGCACATATACAGCCTGTCTATCAGAAATATTCGATCTATCCAGTGCAACTGCAACTTCTCGTGTTACAAGTTCCTTCTTACTTGGTTTGCTAGGAACCTTCTTGCCTGCATTATGTTTTGATGCCGTGTTAGTTTTACACAACATTGTTTCATCTTCACTACTCATGTTACTTGATGAAGTCACTTTGGCAGACTTTGTTTCTTCCTCCTTTCTCTTACTTTCCCTACGTGCTAACCATTCTTTAGCTGACTCTCTCTTCCTTTTACGATCTTCTTTCTCTGATAATGCTTTGTCAATGTTAGCCATATATCCTTTTCTTCTCTTCTGTTTTTGAGCTTGGAGGAATTCTCTGTCTTCTTTAATCTTGATATCTTGATCATCTCGTGCGCTTTTTGGTGAGCAATATCAAAGAGATCGTTTAAACTGTCCTGAAACAATCTCTCTTTCTCACGCTGAGTTTCGGAGCACCGGAATGTTAATTTTTTGAGCGTTCTATATTCCATATATACTTTTTCAATCATTGGTATAACATTATAATCAGCTCTTGTTAGAATTCTAGCTTGTTCCCAAAATTCAACTACCTCTATGTAAACTGCTTTAGAAGCTTTTCTTAGAGTTTTCTTTTCCTTAAGTAAATAAAAAAGACGACGGAGCACATCACCTTTGGAAGGAAGTTTTCTCCCGCATATCATTTCAACATTTCAATTGGTTGTCCAGTGAGCCATATTTCGGTATTTCTGCGAATTTTCATTGAGGAACTTGCCAGTTCTAATATGATTATTCACTATTGCAGCACTGCAAACGAACTGCAATACACTGCAAACGAACTGCAATACACTGCAAATGACTGCAAACAATACACTGCAAACGACTGCAAACAATACACTGCAAACGACAGGTTGGCAAAAGACTGAGGCTTGTGAATAAAAAATACGATTGTTATAGGAACGCCCTTTTAACACGTTTACGCAAGATGAGCACTTAATGGGAAAAGTGACGAAATCTATTTCATGGAAAAACGTGAATACAAGTATCAACAGAACAGATGCGATTCTTGCCTCAACGTGTTCAGTACCGCTCATACAAGATGTGCTTCGGAATATTTAACCACAATAAGCATACAAAAATCTATATTATGCGAAAAAATTATATATATCGAAATATTTTTCGTAAAGGCACAATAAATCTATATTATGGGGAAGAAGCAAAAAAGGTTTTTAAAAACATCTAAATTCAAATGCGATGCGACAGCACTTAGAATTTTTTGATCTTATTAAAATTTTATATTTAGTTTTTTTCAACATAGGTAACAATTTTAGGAGGTAAGACGTACGAATTTTCAACATTTATTCTTTTGGACCACCCTAAATTATATATATATATATATATATAATAAACAGGAACACCAGAGAAAAAATAAACTGTATTTATCTTTTAGTTTTAATGCTTTTTTTATTTTTCGTAGCTACTTTTTATAATTGTAACTTTATTTTAATTTCATCTATTTACCTTTTAGTTTTAATTCTTTTACATTTTTTGGCTACTTTTTATAATTTTAACTTTGTTACTTTAAATTTTTATTAAGCAACATTTGTATTTTGTATGTGAATTGGCATTTTACTGTTTTAGCCCTGAAGATGGAATTAGTGCATTCCGAAACGTTGGTACTGATTAAACCTTGACGGATGTTTATTTTTCTCTGGTGTTCCTGTTTATTATTAAACTGCGTTTTCCACGCCATCAATCAATAGCCGATATATATATATATATTAGTGGTGGACCGGATGTCAGTTTTTCAACATCTGCGGATACGGATGCAGATTTTTTATTTCAATATCCGCGGATGCGGATGCGGATATTTAGTTAATTTATCAATATAATATAGAATTATGAATATATGACATAATTTTTCAAATTTCGTGATATTACTATTATGGGAGGCAATGCATAAGAATTAACATTAATATTAATGTTTTCATTATGATAAAAATAATAACTTTCTCAAGAGTTTCAGCCACAGAAAATTCAATGAAACAAGTTTCATTCAATTTTCTGTTACCAGATATTTATATTTTGAGGTTTATATATTTGTTTGTTCATTAATAATTAATACTTTACATGAAATGTGCATGACTGGGCCTTATAAGCTACTTTATAAGCAAATTTAATTGTAAATTGCATAATTTATTAGAGGTAATATCCGCATAACATCCGCAGTCAGAAGTGCGGATGCGGATGTTAAAAATGACGCGGATGCATATGCGGATGCGGATATCCGGTCCACCACTAAATATATATATATATATATCGAATATCCACATTTAGGGACTGTTGTGGAGGTTATAGTCGAAATAAAACTATGGTAGTTTTCATTATGATTATTTGCAAGTATATGAATATGAAAGTTAGGGTCACACTTCTTCAAACTGATTTTCTTAAGGTAAAAGGAAAAAGAGCGCCCTCTCCTGTATGCTGCGAAAGACTGGATTGATCAAATTAAAATGGCCAAAAATGTAGACGATCTTTTAAAAGAATAAGAATGGGTGATCGTATAAGACCCTCTAACAGTTAAATATATAAAATGCCTTTATTCAGAAAAAAAAACTTATATGGAAATCATTTTTCAATAGTTGGTTCTAGTTAAAATGGTTTCAGGTTGGAACGGGCAGTCACGCAATAATGTATAAAATAATCAAATGACCCCATTAAAGAAGCCAAAAGTGAATAGATTTTGGAACAAAGAGCTGGGTAAATTTAAAAAAGAACTACCAGATGTGTCTTTTTCTCCAGCCGGATTTAGAAATGCTGAGGCCCTAAGCTATGCTTAGATTACGAGGCCCCATGGCGTTATCAATTAAAAATATTCTAATTCATGCATACATTATACAGAGCAGACAAAGGTTGCAACAAAAAATTAAAAACTAGTGATCTAACTAAAATTATTACCTTGCAATAAACCAATTTGCATTATGATCGAGATACCCTCAAATGAAGATACCTTAGTACGATTTCAAATTTGGTATTAAAACTTTTATTCTACAGCAGCAGTAGAGAAATTGTGCGGATCAGCAGTTATTAAATGGAAACGGATCCCATTCATATTTAAAACGTTTTATTTCGTGATTTTTGGATGGCAAAATCATTGATAATGTCGTCAAAGGATAAACTTCGAAGTTTGTCACTCTCTATGCACAAAATGCTTAGTGCGGACAGCTTTTCTTGTAGCATTGTCATCTGTCGTTCATTTTTTATTCTTTTCAGTCGCGAAAATGACCTTTCACCTCAGTAATTCATTACCATTAAACTCAAAAAGAGCCGCAGTATTGCTTCTATATTAGGGAAAGCCAACTGAATATTATCTTGGATAATGATTTGATACAGATCCTGGTGGCATAAAGGTCTTTTATCTGAATAAGTTTTTTTGATATAAGCGTGAAAGTGTTTTAATTCTCCAGCAAGAGTGACATCAATATCTTTAGGATAGTCTTTAACCAGAAGCTTTACACCTTTACTCAGCTGTCCTTCCGAAACATCTTCATCAACCAAAAAGGAAAAGTTGCTTGAAACATTTTCGTATATGTTTGTTCTTTTACTTAAATGTGTTTCAAGAGCATCCATCATGGGAATAAAAGATTTAATTCGAAACTTGTCTCTTGGAGAAAGGGTTTCATCGGCATTAGGTGCATCACCATTGTTCATTTCTTTTCTTCTCAATCTTTTCCTTTTATTCGCACACTTGTATTCTATCGAAGGCAGGATCTCCTTTGCTTTTAATTCAATGTCACCAAAACTTTCACGGGTCTCTTAAGAAGTGAGTAAGTGACGTGTAAAGCTTTGCAAATGTACAAAGGGTGTGTATCCTGTAGGGCCTTGCTAGTTTTGTGGAACTGATCTAATAAACGGTTCCAGAGAATTAACATGAACACAAACTCTAATTCCTCCATTTTCTCCAACAGAATGCCAGCCTCTTTCCTTGTATCACCCTTTTCACTGTCATCAATATAGAAATGAGTGAGAGCATCAATAACTAGATCATACACCTCAGCTATAGCTGAAGTGGCCTTTGCATGTGCTTCCCACCTAGTGTAAGAGGAGTTTTGGTACTGTGGAATCATATGTGATATGTGTATGAATTATATGTGTATAACTTTTGCACAACACCAAAAAAATTTGCTGCATTTAGTCTGCTGCAGCATGACCAACAAGGTTCAGTGAATGTCCAGCACAAGGAATATATATATATGGCATTATATATATATGCTGCATTAGCATATGACTGTCCTCTGCACTTACCAAAGTCAACTTTGCAGTCATTAACTAGATAATCCAGCACCATGTTGGCCATACTTTCACCACTGTGCTTTTCTAATTCAAGGAAAGATAAAAAGCGTTCAATGGAAAGACCATCATCGGGTGACACATATCTGACAATAGCAACTAGTTGATCAATATGTGAAAGATCTGGTGTAGAGTCAACAGACAAACTGAAGTATCCTACTTTTCTCAAGTCTTCCAAACTAGATTCTCTTACCTTTTTAGCCATAAGCTGGATGAGTTCATCGCATATTATTTTAAACAAATACAAAGGCTTTCCAGACCCACTACTTTCATAATGCGTAATATGGTTAGAAAGAAATGGATCAAACTTAGCAATGAGTTCTATCAAATCAAGAAGTTCCCGTTATGGGGCGACCCAAGCTTTTCATTACCTCCACTAAATGCTAATCCACGTTCTGCAAGTGTGCACACAACTGCAATAATACATTCAGATACATGCCTCCAGTACGCTTGTTCCTGTTTCATCTGTTCAACTAGGTGTGAATCCAAGGTTAACCCACGAATCCTCGTCATATTTGTAAGAAAAGCTATTCTATGTTCCCCAGAATTCTCATGATTTTGAATTGCAATGAGGTTTCGTCAGTCATTAAACCCATCCCCAGCCAGTGCGATTGATGATGTGGAAAAGGGCTTGCAAAAAGAAACAGTAAACACAATCGGTTGTTGGAGAGTATACTAACCATTCCCGATTGCATTTTCCCACAATAACTTTCGTTGAATAAAAAATACCTCTTGAACAATATCGGATTTGATTTTTGAATGATCGCTTCGATTTCTCAAATAAACCATCCCAATGTTGATACTCTGAGGGGCCTTTCTGTAACCAGAATGCAATATCATCCTCGGCTAAGGCTCCCCCAAAGGCCAAGATCATTGAACTTCGTGTATTTATTGTCTTCAGCCTGGACTTGAGCCTCTGTAACACGATCAGATGAAGGAGTCACATTCGCGTCTGTATTATCTATTCTAGTAAAAGTAGATCTGTCTGACTCTCTCGAGTCTGAGATCCCTCCTTTATAACAGGGAAATAACTGTCAACTTTCAGTAATTTTTTTATCTGCCTTTTAAGCTGCTGCTTCTTTTTCCTTTCCTGAAATCCACTTTCAAAAGTTCTTTTCATTTTGATAGGCCTCTCCAAAATAATAAGAGAAACAAATAACTTCTTTGAAATTAATAAAAGTTGAAATTAAAAATGGCAATAGGGAATATACAGTAGTATAAATAGGCCCTATTATATAAAATAAAATAACAAATAGAAATGAAAATGAAACAATGTAACTTCGCCACTTATGTTAGGGGTACAAATTTAGCTTATGTTGGACATTAAATTAGGAAGGCAATATAATTAATCCTACTCTCACCTCTATATAGGGGTTTGCAATAATATAAGATATAAGAAATAAATGCGTATAAAATAACAAATATAAAATAAATAGACAATATAAAGTTAAGCAAGTTGCTCTTATTCTATCAGAAGCGGAGGGCCTTCATAATGAACCTTAATATGGCTACTCTTAAGCACATTCAAAAAATAAAAAAAATAACAGACAAATAAGGAATGATACAATCTCTATGGCGGGCAAATAAGACTAGCGAGAGATCTGACGTAACCGCCCAACTAGATTTGTGCGGCAATCAAAGTCCAAATACAGCGATTTAGGTACTGCTTGATATGCCAGATCTACGGTTAGTATCAGTATCTACACCCCCAATATATAGGTAAAGGATCTCTTCCAAACGTGAAGTTGTCTCAAGTATGTCTCTTGGAAATGTTTACCGACAATAATGAAATATTAATAAAGTATTGATTTCAGTAAGCCATTTTTCAGTAAGACATTTTTCAAAAATCGTAAGAAAATCTACAGCCTAAGCAGTGGCGGACTTTGTTAATTTTTTTCTAACTAGTCTAACCTCCATCTCAACAAAATTTTATTACGTGTCAGAGGGGCCTGAGAGGGCCCTGAGTTTCAGCAAACAAGTGTCATTCATACCAGAGGCCACGCCACTATGATGGGTGACCCGGCCCCCATGGTCGAAAAATAAAAGTTTCTGCAAAGTGAGATTTAATTAAAATAAGATAACCTAGGCCCTAACGCCGCCTAGGGAGTGGTATACTGCCAACTGGCTCAATTTTGGCTACCGACGGGCAGATGGCCATTCATAACAAAGGGGCCCCATGTTCGAAGAATGAACTAGTTTTATCAAATTCACAACATAACTCAGGACTTCAGCAGTTTCGAGGTATGCGTACTGGTCTATTTTGTGTACCGCGATCATATAAATTGGTTTAGGCAAAGCTTTTAAATGGGTCAGTGACTATTCATACCAAAGGGGTCCCCATATTCCGTGCCAGTGTCTTGATACACTAGATTGAAAATAGTATTAATCTTGGAGGAAGACCCTGGTTATCCCAGACAGTTGGCCACCGGGCATAAGTTAGGTTTGATGAAAAACGAACCCAAAGAGGCCCTTCATTGTGTGAGGCCCTAATCTGTAGCTTACTTAGCTTGTGCCTAAATCTGGTACTGCCCAGTGAAGCTCTCGAAACAAAAGTATAAAGAATTACGAGATCTTTTCTTCATGCCATCCACACACAGGGTTGCCAGACGTCCCGATTTCTGCGGGACTGTCCCGACTTGCCAAGTAAAATCCCGGGTCCCAAACATGCAATCCCGAGTCCTAATTATGCAAGTATTGTGGCGTCAACATTAAATGTGTTATTCTTTCTAAAAATAGGAATTATTTATTATTATGTTGCATTTCTTGAATTGTTCTTTATGGTTTTGTTGGGTGAATAAACATTTTTTTCTGTAGTTTGTGTGTGGTTATTGTGTTATTTGAAATTTTACAAGTTGTGTCAAAGAAGGTCTTGTGTCTCAACTTGGGAATTTCAAAATCTGGCAACACTACCCACACACCATACTTATTTTAAAAATTTACCTCATGAAACTTCTGTACTACTGCTGCACGAATCGTAATTCTTTATACTGCGTTGGGGAACTAGGGTCAACTGATTTAGGTCTACGTGGCTTGACACCATTACACTCTAATCTCTTCAAACTGGGTCCAGCTTCAAGAACTGCACTAGCAGTTCGATTAGGACTTGTCCTAAGCATATCTTAACCTTGTCTGAACACTTACTACTGAACAGAATATTTGAGAACTTCATCTCCCTATACACTTGTTCTGCCATTTTGGTGAAGGTTATGTGATACCATTCATCACAACTCTCACATGATACAGCCTCATTCGTAGTCCTAACTTCTTTCTTACACCTTACAGTAACAGTCAAAAGGCACCTTAAACTGTGTTTACAATTTTAGGGCCTAGGCTATCCCTTGGTGGGGATGACTTAATAGGGGCTTATAGGCTAAACAGGTTGAGAAATAGACTTCCACTGAATGGATCTCTGAATCTCCATAAGTAAATAAATAAGATGAATTAAGCTTAAATGCTATAGAAATTAAGCTATTTATACTTTGATACAGTGGTGCGCAAACTGGGGTGCGCGAACAGTCATTAAGGAGAGGCCCGAAAAGATTTACAACCAATCACAAAAGCGGGGTTGAGTGACATGAAATGAAAATAAAATAAATTGGCTATAAATAATCAGATATAAATATAAATAGTTTATTAAAGCTGTTTATTAACTGTTATTTATTCGTAATTTTATTCCATTTTACTTGAATAAAAAATTTACAATATGAAAATCCAAATTCGTGAAAGATAATTAATATTAAAGGTTAATTTACATCATAACGAACTTTATAGATCACCTGAAGATCAGGGCCCCCAGCCTTTTTTAGTTAGCCTTATAAGGCTAACTAACGAAAATATCACGACTTAACCTAACCAATCGTCAAGGACGTACAGTTGACCTAACCGGGCATTCAATTACACAGTAAAACAATGGGATTGCTATAAAGGAAAAAATCTAACATCTACAGCATTAGTACTGTACAACTATAATAATGAGTCAAAAATTATGGAAGGCCCTTCCACTTCCACTTCACTTGTACAGAAAAAGAGTACTACGATACTTTTGTAAATTGCTTAATTGGTAATTATTAGCTGACCTAAATGATATTTTGCAAAATTCTCTCAAATTTAGCTTTAGACTATTTATCTGGCTTGGATATCTTCGATAGGCCCGAGTGGCTCCATTGTTGTCCAAATGTAATGTACTATAATATCTGTCCTCTGAAAAGCTGAGCCGAGAAATCAAGTCAAATCATTCGGAAACTTTAGGTAACCAATGTCAATTCGTGAGAACAGGTGTAAAAAATTTTCGAGAACGTTGGATGGGGATCACAGAACGTGATAAGATATCGGCAGTGAACATTTCATGCGGCAGTTCATGCGGCAGTGAACAGTTCATGCGGTTGATTGTATTTAAAGATTAATTTAGCTTGTTATATATTACTCTATGATCAGTTTCGATTGCGTGTCTGAAGCTTGAACTGCTCCTATCAGCCGTCTCGTACCTGTGTTTGGTTGTGTTGACAAATGCACTTCTTGAAGTCATCCTTTTCACCAATGTACCTTTTCTGACAGTTTAGGCACTCTCTACTGCAGATGGCTGAAATTTTCCCATCCCGAGTTGATTTAGTAGATGATAGTTTTCTTATTTGTTTTAATGCAAGAGGGGCCCGCAAAAAAGGGGTTGCTGTCAGTTATCTCAAACACCTGAGTTTCAGTGGAGAAGAGAAGGTGAGGTTTAGAGGAAGAGATTGGAAATTTTGAGGAAAGGCCACGAATGTTGCAGAAGTTTATGAAAAGTGAATCAGGTGATAAACCTTGTGTTACCAGATTATAAGAACTATATAATGACTCGTAATGTAACGTTAAATAGATATTTAATGACTTTGTTGGATATTAATTGTAGCTGCATAGCAAATCCTGATTTATATTTATTTATATACTGTCATGATGTGTCATGCATATGTATGGTTTCTATTTCGTTTCGTTACTGCTTATGAATAAATTGAGTTATCGCTCTGAGCTTTCATCGCAATATTCATGTTTAAAGCAAGGATGATAGACCATTTTTAGGGGTATATGGGGCTCCAAACAAATTTCTGGGGTCATTACCCCTCAGTGCCTCTCCCATGTCTACGGGTCCGCTAAGAGCCTCTTACCTTTGTCATAAGTCGCTTGTGTGACGCTTTGTTAAAAGCTTTTTCGAAGTCCACATATACTTGTTCTGCTGCCCTGGAGCAATCGTATTCCGAAAATATGTGGAAGAATTCGAGCAGGTTAATCAGGCAGGACCTATGCTTACGGAAACCATGCTGGGAATCAGTTAAAAGGTTATGCAATTTCAGATGATTTACCATTCTCGCAACAGTTACTGGTTCCTAAAATTTATCTATACAGATGTTAAGCTAATGGGTCTGTAGATGCCAGATAACTCCTTGTCTCCTTTTTGGGAGACAGGAATCACATTGGCGGTCTTCCAGTCCCTTGGAACCCAACCTTGTGCGAGAGACTTGTTAAAAATATGGACAAGAAAGGCAGCGATGACCTCATTTACTTCCTTAAGGACTCGAGGCGTGAATTTGTTCGGAGAAGAGGATTTAAACGTGCTCATTTTGCCCAAGGCAAACAATACGGTCTAAATTTGTACCATCTCCTCGAATGAGAATTTTTGCTGCAGAGATGTTCGAGGTTGCTTCTTTGGTAAAAAGTGACACGAGAAAACTGTTCTGCACGTTTGCTATGTCAGTAATGCTATATTTTAGTTCTCCCAGCTCATCCTTGATTGGACCTATGTTGTTTTTAATTAGTTTTCTACTGTTTACGTGACTAATTTTTTTTTAGGATTTTATTTACTTAGGATTATATTTGCTTCTAAGTTCTTCTGCACGTTTCTCTTTTCTAATCTGTCTTAACAGGATCATAAAGTTTCGTTTATGCCTATAATCAGAGGTTCCTTTCCATTGTTTGTACGCTTTATTTTTCGCCTTTATAGCAGAGATAGTATCGTTGTTGAACCACTTGGGTTCACAAAGGGTGTTTCGCCGATATTTGAGAGGAACAAACGTTCTTTGTCTTTCCATAAACCTGTCTTTAAATGCTCATCAAATATCATCTCTGTTGCTGTTGTTCACTAACATTAGATCATTTAGATTTTCTTTGGGGGCATAGGAGTCAGTCCTGCGAAAGTCTAGATGCTGAGTGGAATTTAACAATTTAGATAGAGGGGTTTTAACATTAAAACGATTAGTTATGATCGCTGGAGCATAACGGCTCACAGACAACCAGCTCGGATGTCAGGTTGTCTTCGGTGTGTATATATAGGGTGAACCAAATGTAGGTGGACAGTAAATGATAACGTTTATTTTGAGAATACATATTTAATTTTTTTGTATACTATAATACAAAATAAAATTTAAATAAATTTAGTTATAATATTTAATATAATATAACACAAACACCATAGTTATAATGAACACCATAGTTATAATATAATATAACACAAACCGTATTCAACCTCCTGTCCACCTACTTTTGGTTCACCGTGTATGTCAGTGGCGGATGGTGAATGTGTGAATTGGGTGTGCGGAATATCATGTAGAGTAAAATTAATAACTGAAATTCATGTTAATTTAGTTATTAATAAATCTTAATAGTAATATGGTAAGTATACGCAATCCACCTTCTCAATATTATACTAAACACTTGGAGAATTTAGGTGAACTGTAAAAAATCTAACACCAATTTCCTATGGGCTCCTTTAAGCATCGAACTTATTTACACATAAACTCAAGTCTTCTTTTTAGAGAAAAATAGTGAGCAATAACGTCCTCATATAAGGAGCTTCTTTGCTTCACATGTATAAGCAGTGTAATATGTTAAGCATATGAACCTGACACGGGCCATGGCAACATAGGCCCCGCGCACTTTACCATATATGGTGGGTGTTCTGTCCACAGACCGCACACTCTCCGCCCTGATCCCTCGCTCTCTCCATTTTCCATTTGATTTGGCATGGGGTGAACGTAAATTTATATTCCCATAGTAGAGGAGAAGAATATATATCTATCGCCCCACCGCAATACTGAAATTTCGCGCCTCAAACAAGCTCTTGGGACGTTTCTATCGCTCAGTACCAAAATTTTACCGAATGGTTGTGAAGACAATCCGAACAACTGAATTGAAGTAGCTCATTTCTCATCTCGACTAGTGTAACAGTCGAGCGCGGAATTAAGGGCTAGGGCATCTTTTTCGTCTCGACTAAAGTTGAGAGAGGGAGACAAAGGCAGGGGCGGATCCAGGAATTTAAGCAGAGGGGGGTCCAGTCTTGGTGGGGCTCGTTACTGATATGTCCTCGGCCGAAGGCCGAGGACGTGCGAGCAAAGCGAGCGCCAGGGGGGGGTGCCCGAGGGGGGTGTCCCCCCTTCGGTAGGAAATTTTCATATTTGAAGATAGCTTTAGATGGATTTGAAGTATATTCCCGTTATCAAAATCCTGCTTGTTCACACACCCAGGCCAGGTCTGAAATGTCTCAGGATCGGACATAAACTTTTTTTCTTTATTCTTTTTAAGGAAATTAATTTTGTGGCAATCGGGATACATGTACCTTAAGCCATTTTAAGTCTTCAGGTCTTATTTTTCATATATAGGAGCAAACAAACGCAATCGAAAAATCGTTGGTCACCGTGAGCAGGGGGGGGTCCGGACCCCCTCGACCCCCCCCCTGGATCCGCGCCTGCAAAGGGTTAATTAAATATTAATTTACAGAAAATCTATTGGGTGTGCGGCGCACACCTAGCACACCCTGAATATACGCCCCTGATATATATATATATATATATATATATATATATATGCTGCAAACCCACAAGGAAAAAGAAAAACGATTCCAAGGCCTTTCGGGTAGTTTGCAGCATTTATTCATTTCACGTGTTTTATTGTGAAATTCATCCCATATATACATATATATATATATATATATATATATATATATATATATATATATAATTTAGGGTGGTCCAAAAGAATAAATGTTGAAAATTTGTAGGTCTTACCCTAAAATTGTTACCTACGTTGAAGAAACTCTAAATATAAAATTTTAATAAGATCAAAAAATTCTAAGTGGTGTCGCATCGCATTTGAATTTAGATGTTTTTAAAAACCTTTTTTGCCTCTTCCCCATAATATAGATTTATTGTGTCTTTACGAAAAATATTTCGATATATAGAATTTTTTCGCATAATATAGATTTTTGTATGCTTATTGTGATTAAATATTCCGAAGCACATCTTGTATGAGCGGTACTGAACACGTTGAGGCAAGAATCGCATCTGTTCTGTTGATACTTGTATTCACGTTTTTCCATGAAATAGATTTCGTCACTTTTCCCATTAAGTGCTCATCTTGCGTACACGTGTTAAAAGGGCGTTCCTATAACAATCGTATTTTTTATTCACAAGCCTCAGTCTTTTGCCAACCTGTCGTTTGCAGTGTATTGTTTGCAGTCATTTGCAGTGTATTGCAGTTCGTTTGCAGTGCTGCAATAGTGAATAATAATATTAGAACTGGCAAGTTCCTCAATGAAAACTCGCAGAAATACCGAAATATGGCTCACTGGACTAGTGGCGGATAGCCCTATAGGCTGCACAGGCTGAAGCCTAAGGCCCGGATGTCTTAGGGGCCCGCCAAAAATATGTGTATAAATAAAAAAAAACAATCAAACAAAAGTATTTATTTCGGAAAATGAGATACATAAAAATTGAAATACATATATAATAATAGAAATATTTAAAATTGTAATTTGCGACATTTTTTGCCTGCGAATTCATTAATAATATCCTGACAGTCAATTTTATGCAAATGCTCCCACTCGATGTGCATCAATGACAAGTAGTTCAACCTTTCGTCTTTCATTGTTGACCTTAGGTAGTTCTTGTTTTGTGCGCTATTATGCATTACTCCCTCAATGAAAATTAAATTTTTATAGTATATGAATAAAAGGGCCCGATCATACATACTAAGCCTAAGGCCCAGAAAATGTTAATCCGCCCCTGCACTGGACAACCAATTGAAATGATATGCGGGAGAAAACTTCCTTCCAAAGGTGATGTGCTCCGTCGTCTTTTTTATTTACTTAAGGAAAAGAAAACTCTAAGAGAAGCTTCTAAAGCAGTTTACATGGAGGTAGTTGAATTTTGGGAACAAGCTAGAATTCCAACAAGAGCTGATTATAATGTTATGCCAATGATTGAAAAAGTATATATGGAATATAGAACGCTCCAAAAATTAACATTCTGGTGCTCCGAAACTCAGCGTGAGAAAGAGAGATTGTTTCAGGACAGTTTAAACGATCTCTTTGATATTACTCACCAAACAGCGCACGAGATGATCAAGATATCAAGATTAAAGAAGACAGAGAATTCCTTCAAGCTCAAAAACAGAAGGGAAGAAAAGGATATATGGCTAACGTTGACAAAACATTATCAGAGAAAGAAGATCGTAAAAGGAAGAGAGAGTCAGCTAAAGAATGGTTAGCACGTAGGGAAAGTAAGAGAAAGGAGGAAGAAACAAAGTCTGCCAAAGTGACTTCATCAAGTAACATGAGTAGTGAAGATGAAACAATGAGCATGAGTAGGGAAGATGAAACAATGTTGTGTATAACTAACAAGGCATCAAAAAATAATGCAGGCAAGAAGGTTCCTAGCAAACCAAGTAAGAAGGAACTTGTAACACGAGACGTTGCAGTTGCACTGGATAGAGCGAATATTTCTGATAGACAGGCTGTATATGTGCTATCATCTGCTGCCTCTGCATTAGATCATGATCTTCATGACTTCTCCATAAGCAGAAGTACAGTTCGTCGAAAGAGAATGGATGTACGTGAGAAAATCGCAAAAGATTTAAAAGAATCCTTTAATCCTGAATGTTCTTTAATGATGCATTGGGATGGAAAAATGCTAATCGATTTAACTGGAAATGAAAAAGTTGAAAGATTAGCAGTGTTGGTGTCAGGAGGAGGCAAATCAAAGTTGCATGCAGTCCCCAAACTCGAGTCTGGCACAGGAGTAGACATTGCAACATCTGTTGTCGAATGTTTAAAGGACTGGAACTTAATTCATCGCATTAAAGGTATATGCTTTGAAACAACTGCCACGAACACGGGTCCTAAAAAGGAAGCTACTGCACAAATAGAACAAAAGCTTGGAGAAGACTTAGTAAATGTTGCATGCCGGCATCATATAATTGAACTTATTGCATCAAATGTTTTTGAGGTGTCTTTGTTCCGCCAGTAGCGGACCTGATATTCTGATATTCAAACGCTTTAAGTCTGCCTGGAACTCCACCAATAAAGAAAATTTTGAAACCTTTCCTGATACTCCAGGACGCGATGAACTGCTTGTTATTTGTAAGAAACATCTAACCTCCACACAAATCCGAGATGATTACAGAGAGGTCCTGGAACTTACAATCATCTATCTAGGAAATGTACCACAACGTGGAATCAAATTTCTAAAGCCAGGTACTTTGCATCGTGCTAGGTGGATGTCTCGCATAATGTATGCAATAAAAATGAATCTTTTCTGCTTACATTTTAAAATGACTCTAAAGGAACAAAGTGGAATAAAACGTTTTGCACAATTTGCCATTAGACACTATGTTCCTGCATGGTTTTCTGCACCTATCGCTGCTTCTGCCCCTGCCAATGATCTTTCGCTACTAAAACTGCTGCTAGTATACGAAGACAAAAGCATTGCTTCTGCAGCATCTCAAGCACTTTCTCGCCATCTTTGGTACCTAAGTGAATTTCTTATTTCACTTTCATATTCTTTGATGAAGATATTTCCATTGATGTTAAAAGAGACATGGTAAAGGCACTCGACATAAGGGGATCTAAACATCCGCCCAAAAGAATAAATTTTAATCTTTCTGCCAACGATATTCAAAACAAGACAGTAGCCAGCTTTGTTACTATCTCGTCTCGACTATTTTTCACTAAGCTCGGACTCCCAATAGCCTTTCTTGAGGATGATCTAACAAACTGGAAGAACAGACAAGATTATCAAATGGCCCTTGAGTATGTCAAGTCAATGATGGTAACAAATGATAACTCCGAAAGAGGAATAGCATTAATAAAAAATTTCAATGCACATCTAACTAAGAATGAAAGTCAAAAGCAGTTTCTCCTGCAAGTAGTGGAGCAACATCGCATGCAGTTTCCTAATGTAAAAAAATCAAACTTGAAGCAGGAACTGCGAACGCAGCAACAATGAGTGGGAGATGGGCACCCATGAGACCCCCGCCTTTGAGTGGTTAAAACCCTATTATAGTTGAATATGGAGGGGGACTGCGATAAACTAAAGAAATTTTTGAATATGAATTCAAAGAATTTTGAAACAAGAAAATTAAGAAATTTAAAGTCGAGTGTGGCACCACTAAATATTTATTAATTTTGATAAGTTTTGGTCAGTAACGTTTTTTTAATATAGGTAACAATTTCCGAGGGTAAGACAAGATTCAGATACTTTTAAAATTTACTGTATAATTTTGAACCACCCTATAATATATATAATATATATATATATATATATATATATATATATATATATATATATATAAAATCAAACTTAACATGGTAACTTTTAAAAGGAAACTATGTACATCTGCGTATTATACATTTCGTCAAAGGCTCGAATCATGCAATGTACTGGAGTATAATTTAACTCTTGTGTTTATCTTATAAACTGGGCCACGTCGTTGGCATGTCGTAACACCGCTTCCTGTCAATCAGTAAAGTTACACGACATTGGGTCTGGATAATTGTTGGATGGATGACCGTCCTCTACGTCCAGATGATGTAGTAACCCATGGTTCAAGTCCCCTGTAAAACTGTAGGTCCTCTCTGTCACATGACTTTTGCTGTTACAGAGGAGATTAAAGAACCCGAAAAATACTTTCTTCTCTCTCTCTCTCTCTCTCTCTCTCTCTCTCTCTCTCTTTCACTCACACACACACACATACACACACACACACACACAGCTCTTCTACACTGTTGTACGAGTGAATCGCATTATAAGTTAAAAATTAATTCTACTTCAGACAAAGGAAATGGAGTTTACTGCTCTACGATGTTGTTTGGAAGTGCTTTTCAAGCACAGGAGGATCATTGAGAAGAGGTTATCGCTCTATAAAGTGGTTAATTAGTATATGCAACTGCCCCGCAAACGCACTACGTAAATACAACGTTGTATCCTAGTTGAATCTTGGTCATGTCAGAAATTGACGTTGTACTAACGTAGTCACAACGTAAAACTTAAACACTATATTGCAACGTTGCTACAACGTTGCATAATGGCGTTGTATACACATGAAGTACAAGTAAACTTCTGACGTAATTCTTTGTACGTAGCATAGACGTTGTCTGCACGTAAGGTTTTATATTCATAGCATATATTTTCGTATTACATTATTCTTTGTTACAAGATTGTAACGGAGTTACATACGGCATACTACTATTTCAAATAGGGCGCCTTTGTTGGACCAAATTCAATCCTTGAGACGTTGAGACAACGTTGTATCTACGTAAAGTTTACGTAATATCACAACGTTGTGAAAACGTAAATGAGACCACACAAATTTACGTTGTATCTACGTCACACTGCTAAAATGCAACCCTGTGACAACGTCGTATCTACGTAAAATTGTTAGCTGGGTTTGCAGACGATGTTGTTACTGCTTTGAAATGAAAATTTATTGATAATATTGCACAAACACAGTTTATATGCAATGTTATTATTTTATTATGTTTCACACTAAAAATATTAATGAAAAATTCTCAGACATTGGAAGCTCTAAAGCAGCTATTGAACTTAAGACTCAAACTCGTTCCATTTCTACCAAAACGTTGGAGGTCGTGATAAGAAATTACGTCCAAATTCGGCACATAATTTCGGAAAAGGAAAGACACTGAGCCTGTTGTGTGCCTGTGGAAAAAAAACTCCTATTCTTTTATAATAATCTTCCCGGTTTCATGAAAGTAAGTTAATCCACTGATTTTCAATTACAGTATGTTACAATTACACAATTACACACTCAAACATACTGTAATTGAAAATCAGTGAATTAACTTACTTTCATGAAACCGGGCAAGATTATCACAAAAGAATAAGAGTTTATATACACACACTCGTGTGTGTGTATATATATATATAACTGTAAAAATGAACGATGAATAATCAATATTCATTTTTACACACACACACACACACACATATATATATATATATATATATATATATATATATATATATATATATATGAAAATTATTTCACGAAAGTAACACGTGAAAAGTATTTATGATGAATAAAACCACGAAGGAAAGGAAACACAGATGGTGCTCAAGCGCTTTCGTCTAATGACATCCTCAGGAACACTGAAGTACATAAAGAGTTACAACCTATATATAGGTTACAGAAAAAAAAAAAATCTATATATATATACAATAAACGGAAAAACAAAATTAAAGGATTGTGGAAGGGGGCACACAAATTTATAAGGAAAAACTATCGATTTTTAGCACAAGATTAAAAGAATTGTTTCCAACCAATGTTATAGATAAAAAAAAAATATATATATATATATATATATATATATATATACAAATTTATACTGGAAATCTGCCCGGGTTTTAGCACTCTGCTCTTTTTTTTTTTCTTTTTTTTTTGTATAAAAAAAAAAATTTGAACAATTATCGATTTTTAGCACAAGCTTAAAAGAATTGTTTCCAACCAATGTTATAGATAAAAAAAAAATATATATATATATATATACAAATTTATACTGGAAATTTGCCCGGGTTTTAGCATTCTGCCCTATTTTTTGTATATAAAAATTGAAAAATAAAAGTTAGTGGCATACAAATTTACCAAAGATTTAGCGTTCTACCTTTCTTACCTAAATCTGTTCTGAAGGAATTCAAAACAACAGGATCGAGTTGAAAAAGACCTTTGCTTATGTTGAAGTTATTTGTTAGTTGGATAATGGCAGACTCAAGAATATTTCTATTAACAATGTTGCTAGAGTGAAATAAAACTGAAGCAGTATTCCAATCAATACAGTGGGATAACTCTGACAAATGGACAAAAAGGGCACTGAACAACTGTCCTGTTCTAACGGAATATTGATGCTGTTTTATACGTGTGTGCAAATTCTTTCCCGTCTGACCTATGTAAAAGGAATCACATTGTTTACAACCAATTTTATAGATAATGCCTGAATTATTGGTAGGGCTATTTTTTACTATGATATTTTTCACAATATTGTTATATGAAAATACTACATTAATATCCAAAAGTTTAAATACATTAGCAATGCCTAAAAAGCCCGGGAAAAATGGAAGTACTAAAATATTTTTTGACAAAGTACGAGTGTTATTATTGACGCGATAGAAAGTTCGTTTTGCCTTGTTGAGACAAGATTCCATAAACGCAGATGGATAACACAGATCACTTCCAATACCGTTGATTTTTTCTAATTCGGCATCGATGTATTCCGGACTGGCGATCCTAAGGGCGCGGAGAAACATTGAAGAAAAAATGGCCTTCTTAGTGGGGGTGTCATGTCCCGAGTAAAAGTGTACGTAGGACAAATTGTTTGTTTTTTCCGATAGATACTAAACTTAAAACCTGGGCTTTCCCTATGTACACGCACATCCAAAAATGGGATTGAATTGTCTTCTTCCACTTCCAAAGTAAACTTAATCGAGGGGACTTGATCATTTAACTGAAGGAGGAAGTTATCCAGGTCACGATTCATGGGCCAGATTTCCAGTATAAATTTGTGTATATATATATATATATATATATATATATATATATATATTTTTTTATATAATCTATACATCTATAACATTGGTTGGAAACAATTCTTTTAATCTTGTGCTAAAAATCGATAGTTTTTCCTTATATATTTGTGTGTCCTTCCACAATCCTTTAATTTTGTTTTTCCGTTTATTGTATATATATATATATATATATATATATATATATATATATATATATATATATATATATATATAGATTTTTTTTTTTTTTTTTCTGTAACCTATATATAGGTTGTAACTCTTTATGTACTTCAGTGTTCCTGAGGATGTCATTAGACGAAAGCGCTTGAGCACCATCTGTGTTTCCTTTCCTTCGTGGTTTTATCTCATCAGATATATATATATATATATATATATATATATATAGACATACGAGTGTGTGTGTGTAAACTCCTATTCTTTTGTGATAATCTTGCCCGGTTTCATGAAAGTAAGTTAATCCACTGATTTTCACTTACAGTATGTTTGAGTGTGTAATTGTGTAATTGTAACATAGTGTAATTGAAAATCAGTGGATTAACTTACTTTCATGAAACCGGGCAAGATTATTATAAAAGAATGGTGGGCCGGTATGTAGCGGCATGCCACACCGTCATTTCTTTCTCTGAGCTGTACCATACCGTCAGGTTTTTATTCATTTTATTTATCGCTCCGAACGTTCATTTCAGAAAATAGGAATAGATAAGGAGAAAACAGAAACTAAATTATAGAAAGTAAAATCGAGGATATATTATAAGAATGGAAGATATTACAACAATTGTTTTGGCTAATTCATAACACTAGGCAACAAAGATTTTGTTACAGAAGACCAAATGGTGCTCCTAGCTAATTTCGGTATGCTGATTTCAAATCTATAATTAGATTTTTTCTATCACGTCTAGATTTTGTGTAAAATGCAAATCACTTTTAGTAAAATTTTCTACCACGTCCAGATTTTGGTTTTAATCGGCTTAATGCCAGTAATATGAAACTTGCTTTTCAAGGTTAAAGCAATTTTTTTTGCCAACTATATACAAATTCGAACAATTTTGATAAATAAAATTTAGCCCGAGTTGGCAACACTGAGTCAAGAGCATAGTAACGGGCAACGGCCCAACGGTCAGTCGCTACGTGACAGTCAAGCAGAACGGTTGTTGAAGCTCTCTGCTGATGAGCAAGTGACAGGTTGTGGTGACTTGTGTGTGTTTATAGCATTTGTTTTGTACTACGGTGTGTATTTCTTTTTATTTTGCACATCGTAATAATTACTTTCTACGTTTTTTCAGATATTGTATGGTAATTCAAAATGGCATCAAATAGACGTGCTTGTGTAAATCACCCAGACAACTTCTGCTTTGTCTGTGGACAATATACACCTAAGCCACAACGTAGAAACATAACAACAAAGATTAAACTTGCCTACAAGTGTTATTTTGACTGTAAGTTAGGAGACCAACAGAGGGACTGGGCACCACATATTTGCTGTGCACATGCAGTGCAATGTTAATAGCTTGGATGAATGGTAAAAGAAAGCTATGCCGTTCTCAGTCCCCATGGTTTGGCGTGAGCCGAAAAATCACTTCAATGATTGATATTTTTGTTTGACAAAGATTGCTGGTTTCACAAAGAAAAACAAATCAAAGATCACGTACCCAAACTGCGAATCAGCAATGAAACCAGTACCACATGATGAAACAAATCCACCACCAGTTCCACCAGCAACGATAACAGACAGCAGTTCATCTGAAGATTCTGCTAGTGATATAGAAACAGGGAAAGATGGCATATATGTTCCAGATGCAAATATTTCCCCACATTTGTTAAGTCAAGCGGAGTTAAATGACTTAGTGCGCGATTTGGAATTACCAAAAGAAAAGGCAGAGTTGCTTGGTTCAAGACTTCAAGAATTTAATCTTCTCCAACCAAACACCAATGTTTCCCATTTCCGCCATCGCCATTTGCAGTTTTCATCATTTTACTTACAGGAAGAAAACGTTTGTTTCTGCCACGATATCAGTGGTCTGATGCAAGGGATTGGCTGTCGCTATGATCCAAAAGAATGGAGACTGTTCATTGACTCTAGTAAAGCTAGCCTTAAAGCTGTATTACTGCACAACGGCAATGAAAAACCTTCAATACCTGTAGCACATGCCACTGGCCGGCCTTAATGAGACTTATGAATC
The DNA here is from genome assembly GCA_023014485.1 of Bathynomus jamesi. Taxonomy (NCBI): domain Eukaryota; kingdom Metazoa; phylum Arthropoda; class Malacostraca; order Isopoda; family Cirolanidae; genus Bathynomus; species Bathynomus jamesi. The sequence continues at coordinate 927,207 of JAJOZX010000886.1, read as the reverse complement.
GATGAAACTGCTGCTAAGACTCATCAAATATAAGGACCACACATGGAATATTTGTGGCGACCTTAAAGTTGTATCATTACTTCTTGGGTTACAGTTGGGCTACACAAAGCATATGTGCTTTTTGTGTCTATGGAACAGCAGAGATGACAAGAACCACTACAAAAAACATGATTGGCCATCTAGAACTGAACATGTTGTTGGTAAATACAATGTGAAACACCCAGCACTTATTGACCCTCAGAAAGTACATCTTCCACCACTTCACATTAAACTTGGCCTTATGAAAAATTTCGTGAAGGGTATGGATCATCAAGGTAGTGGTTTCCAATATTTAAAGGATAAATTCAAAGGAATATTGACAGATGCTAAGCTAGAAGCTGGAGTTTTCACTGGACCACAGATCCGCAGTGTCATCCACGACTCATCGTTTCCATCTAACCTAAATGAGAATGAACTAGGAGCATGGACATCTTTCGTTGAAGTTGTCAAAAATTTTCTTGGAAACCACAAAGCTGAAAACCACCGTAAACTCGTAGAAAACATGCTTAAATCTTATGAAATAATGGGATGCAGAATGTCTTTGAAAATTCATTTTTTACATTCTCATCTTGACTTCTTCCCGGCCAACCTTGGGGGCTGTAAGTGACGAGCATGGTGAGCGCTTCCACCAACAGATCTCAGTTATGGAAAACAGATACCAAGGTAATTTCAACCCAAATATGATGGGAGATTATTGTTGGTTCCTGCAGAAGGAGAGCTCGTCATCCTACAAGCGACAAAGGAAGAGGACACACCAAAGTTTCACTTAAGAACAGGAATTTGCCTTTCAGTAGTAACAACAAAATACTAACGCGCTTTGGGTGGATGGTTGGGCGCAGGGGTGGTAACTCCGCCAGCGGAATTCCGCTGTCTGTCTTAAGCCAGAATAAAGGAGGAAAGACATCCCTGTTCACTAATTATTTAAGTATGCTTAACATAAAACGTGGCACGGAAAAGTAGCTTAGACGGCTTTCGTAATAGAAGCGGGTGAGAAAAAAAATGAAAAATAGGGGTTTTCGGTTACACAAAATCTGGACGTGATAGAGAAATTTTGATATCAGATCTGAAATCAGCATCAGCGCTTTAGTAGGAATCAGTAGTTCACGTGTCTGTAACAAAAAAAAAGTTGAAATTTGTTGCCTAGTGTAATCGATGTTTCAGGCAAAGCAAACGCGTTGCTGTGAATCTGGATCATTCATAACTATAGGTAGGTTGGTTATAAAAAAGCCAAGACTTGAAGAGAAGTTTAATGCAGCAGATGGGTGTATAGTTTCAAGCACTGCAGTGTTTACGTGTACATATATATACAGTGGCGCTCATAAGTATTCGTACAGGGGAACATTTCGGTTATTTTCGTTCTTATCTTTTGTACCATGCATAGGATAGTTATGAAAAGTTTACCGTTCGTTTGGAAAAATCTAACAGGTAAAAAAATTAGTTCAACTCCAACATGTAATGTTAAACATCAAAGAATTTGAGGAGAATAAAAAAAAAACCTGCTAAATTTTTCGTACAGTTACTTACAAAATTATTTAATACTTTGTGCGTTCACCTTTTGCTTGAATAGTTTCAGTAATTCATCTCTGGAATTTTTCTACACGGTTTTGATATCTCTCAGTAGAAATTTTAGTCCATTCTTCTAAAGAAAATTGTTACAATTCATTCATATTTGAAGGGTTTTTCTCTTGCAGACAACTTTCTTTAAATCAAATCATAAATTCTCGATTAAACTGAGTTCTGTGGTTTGACTGGGCCACTCGAGAAACTTGAGATTCTTTTGCTGAAGCCATTTCATGGTGCTCTTACTTTTATTTTTTGGATCAATCATTATCTTTTCGCAGTATCCAATTACGACTCATTCGCAACTTCCGAAATGAAGGCAACACATTTTCTTCAAAAATTTCCTGATATTTCTCCGATTTCAGGATTCCATTGATGACAACAAGCTTTTCTGGACCAGAAGCACGAAAGCATCCCCAAAGAAGTAAACTACCACTACCATGTTTAACGTAGCAAGAATGTTTTTCTCCTCGAATGCGGTAGTTGATTTTCACCAAACATACCGCTGCTCGTTGTTCCCGAATAATTTAATTTTGGTTTCGTCTCTCCAGAGAACTTTCTTCCAAAATACAAATCCATTATGTTGATGATCCTTGACGTACTTTAAATAAGCTTCTTTGTGCGCTTTTCGTAACAAAGATTTTCTTCGTGCAACTCTTCCATGCAAACCGTTCTTTTTCAATGCACGACGTACAGTAGATAGATGATCAATGATCATCGATCTTAGACAGCCTTAATGTTTGGCAAATATCATCTGTAGTCACTCGTGGATGTAAAAGAATTCGCGCACCGTAAGGTGATTAATATTTCATTTTCAGATATGGTTGGAAACTAACGAAAGCACCATAGAATCAATTGTACTCGTCAACCAAGGTCTTTTTTCTCTTTAGGAACAATACGCTTTCTTTGTTAATTTGACCATGCTCAGTGCAGTGATGTACTCGGTATGTTTCTATCATGTCTAATTATTGAATTATACATAAAACTATTTTTGCCTACTTTTCATTTATAATCCTTTATTATGCCATGTATAGCTTATGACTTTCACAAATATTTATACTTTATCGAGTCTAAAACTTGTAATTAGTTTTTCAAATGAAAACAATAATTCACTTTCAACCTTTCGGATGTTCTGTGCGATCATTCCTCATTTCACGGAGGTCAGGCTTATTGCTCCTCTGCAAATTTTACAGATTTTATTTTGTCTTTTGTCTATTACGTTAAAATATAAAGGGTGTCCATATATTATCATAACAAATTCAGTTGAAATTGAATTGAATCTTTAAAAGTAGTTTATGGACACCTTATATAATTTTTAATAATAATACCTTGCTAATTTTAAAAAATATGCTTGAAAGTTTTCTATCACATTTAGATTTTCAAAGACAGATCATGTGATGTTACGATTAAAACAAATGAATTGTATTACAGAAATGCTTTACTAGAACGTAACTACAATTGAAATTTTCATGTAACAAGTGCTACAGTTTCTGCAAAAATGCAAGAAAAAAGAGTAAGTTATTTTGTAGGGAAAAATTGTGTGCTACTCAATTTTTAGTTTTATTTGTTCGCACTTTCACATTGAAAAAACCAGCAGTAGTCTCCCATCATTCCCGCATTCTATCTGCCCTGATACCTGTGTTTCATTACAGAAATATCCTGATGGAAGCGCTCTCCATGTTCATCGTTAACAGCACCCAGATTCTCAGGAAAAAACTCTAAATGAGAGTGTAAGAAGTGTATCTTTAGCGACATTCGGCAGCCCATGGTTCTGTAGCTATCCAGAAGCTTTGACACTAATGCCTCATAGTTCTCTGCTTTGTTTCCAACTACCTTGAATGATTGTCATCTTGATATGTAGAAGGGAAAGAAACATTTTATTCGGATTGACTAATGGGGAATGCTTGATATTACCCCTTCCAGGAGTGATTTCTTCTCTCAGAGGCCACTGCTTTACCAAATAGTGCTGTTCAGTTGCGCGGCTATTCCAGGGGCAAAAAAAAAAAAAAAGCAGCCAAACTTTGTGAAGCTTGATTTAAACCAAGTAGAAACCCTATGACTTTTAAATCGCCACAAATGCTCCAATCGTGATTCCATGATTCCTATACCTGATGACATTGGGAAGGATGGCCATACTTTCATGAGTCTCTTTCATACCAACAGAATGAGCTAATGGAATCGAAGGCTTCTTATTCTCATTATGCAAAGAACTCCCTTTAGACTTAATTTCGAAGAATTTATATAAACAGGTGCCATTCATTGGTGTTATGTTCATAACCTAATTTATGCATAAAGTCATTGACATCTGTGCACACACACACACATTTCGAATCTTACATTTCAAAGCAGGTTGACAATACTGTGTTCCCTCTCCTAAATACAGAAATTTTGGTACCTTCTGCCAGTATATTCCACTGCTTTAACTTTGAACCAAAAGGTTCAGTTTGTTGAGTGACAAGAGTAAATCAAGTACCAGATAATTCAGCATTTATTGATTTATTAAATGTAGTATTCTGTCTTTTTCTCTACAGGTTTTTAAGTGTCAGCTGAGGCTGAGTGTGTTTTCTTCAGCTGTTCGCATATCTTTATCATACTGCCGTTCTTCCCAATTTTCCAGTGGAATTGGAATTGGCTATTCTTCCTCATGAGGAGCTGGCTTAATACTGGAAGTCACATTAATGTACTGGATACTGTGCTTATTGTTAAAAGAAAACCCAGCAATTTTCGTGAGACAAAAGTAGCAATCACTGATGTGATCGTTTAACTGTCTCCACACCATTGAGATTACAAAAGGCATTGAAGGACGTTTTTCTCTGAGTAATAAATAACATGAGATTCGTTGCACATGAATAATGTAATATACGTATATAATGTTATAATGTTATAATGTTTCAGACCAACAAAGACCCTAGGATCCACTCATGGCTGGTCTACCAAACTGTCTTCGTAATTGTGTATTGTGCATGTCCTCCGTGGTGGCGGAGGGGACCTACAATTTTACGTGGGTTCCGAACAACAAGAACATAAGAACATGAGAAATTTTTATAGTGGGTACACTAGGGGCCACTTCGGCCCATCGAGGCGGCTCCACTATGTAAAAACTGCCTGTACATTGGCAACGACTAATTTTTTAAAAAACTAAATAATTATAAATTTAAAACTAATTAATTATCAATTTAAAACTAAAGATAGAATCTCTGGATCCAGAGGATCAAGTCATAATAGACTACTATCCACAAATATGTTACACTCTATATCTATTTATAACCGACATGCAAATATATCAGATCCAAAGAATCCAGTCAATTTCATTACGGTATCCATCAATACCAGTACCTTGCCAACCAAAAATAAGTAACGGTCCATATCAATTGCGGACCAAGTCAAAATTTACAACCATGTACATTACAATATATATACTTAGGAGGAAAAGTGTAGGTGTGGCTGGAAAGACTACAGTAATGTAGAAATGTGTGTGCACCCATTATGGGTCTCCCATTTAAAGGTGTTTGTGGGGCAAGTGAAGATCATGAGTTTTTCAATACCTCACGGTATTATGGGGGGCACAGCTCGGCAGAGGAATCTCTTTAAATGGGGTGTGTAAGGACAGAGAATATCCCCTAACCCAAGATGCTACCTCCCTATATCCCAACAACACTTGTGTGGAGCTGTGGGATCTATTACCACAAGCCTTAATTTTACTACCTTAAACTATACCCAATCTATCAACATATGCGTCTAATCGATTTTTAAACATGTTTATAGACGTGCTACTAATTACTTCTACCGGCAAACTATTCCAGCTATTTACTATTCTATGCGTAAAAAAAATTTTGGCAACTGTTGTCTCGAACCTTCTAGTCAACTTACACCCATTATTTCTAGTCCTATTATATTAAGATGTTTCGAAAAAGCTATCTCTATCTACGTTATCGAACCCATTCATAATTTTGAAAACCTGGATTAGATCACCCCTTAGCCTCGTAGTCTCGAGTGTTGTCAGTTTTAACTCCTTAAGCCTATCTCGTACGACTTTGACCTAAGCGACGGAATCATCTTAGTTGCTCGTCTTTGAACTCTTTCGATTTTGTCTATATCGTTGCGCATATGCGGATTCCAAAATTGGACCTAGTACTCCAAATAGGGTCTAACTAATGATTTATAAAGAGGAATTATAATATCGCGCGATTTGTACTCAAAATTCCGAGCTATAAAACCTAACACTTTGTTCGCCTCATTGACCGCTGCTGTACTTTGTTTCGCTACTTTTAAATCACCAGTGACTATAACTCCTAAATCTTTTTCCTGCTCTACGCTTGTTAACTCTTTCCCTGACATACTATACGCAAAATTACCGTTACGCGAACTTATATGCAAAATTTTGCACTTATCGACGTTAAATCTCATTTGCCATGTGACTGACCAATCAACGATTTCATTCAGATCTTCCTGGATTTTACCTCTATCTTCGTCATTTATCGCCTTACCACCCAGCTTCGTGTCATCCGCAAACTTTGAAACTGTACTGACTAGGCCGACATCTAAATCGTTAATATATATAAGAAAAAGCAAGGGGCCCAATACAGAACCCTGAGGAACGCCACTCGCTACATTAGCCCAAACGACTCCGCTCCATCAACGACCACCCTCTGTTTCCTACCTCGCAACCACTCTTCTATCCAATTTATTACTACACCCCTGATTCCATGAGCCTTAGTTTTTTCAATGAGTCTTTTGTGCGGCACGGTGTCAAGCGCTTTTTGAAAATCTAAATACACTACATCAACCGCCCGATGACTATCGTAAACGTCAACCACGCTTTGAAAAAAATCTAAAAGATTAGTTAAGCAAGATTTGTTTCGCCTAAAACCGTGCTGCGTATTTCTAACTAGTTTATGCAATTCTAAGTGTTCGAATATACGATCCCTAATTATTGATTCCAGTAGCTTACCTACAACAGACGTTAAACTGATTGGCCTATAATTTCCCGCCGCACCTTTATCGCCTTTCTTAAAGATAGGTATTGCGTTTGCTAACTTGAAATTATCTGGTACGCACCCATCAGAAATAGACGCATTAAAAATCTTTGTTAGCGGCACAACAATGCTATCTTTTACATCTTTTAGTTGTATGAGATATATGGAATCCGGCCCAGGTGATTTACGCGTTTTCATTTTATCAATATAGCGCATTATTTCCTCTTCACTAACCACAATGTTATCCAAAATATTACCATTATCAAAAGGTATTATGTCTATGACCGTAGGGGTATTCGTTATATCTTCTATAGTAAAAGCTGACGTAAAGAATTCGTTTAGCAAGGTAGCCATTTCTTTGTTTTCAGAAACTAGAGCTCCGTTAACAGTTTTCAACGGCCCCAAGACACATTTTACTGGATTTCTATTGTTGACGTATTGAAAGAATCGCTTGGGGTTTTCTTTACCGTCACGAGCTATGGAGATTTCAAATTCGCGCTTGGACTTTTTTATTGCACTTTTCGCTTCACGCCTTAGAGATATGTAGTTGTTTCGTAACCACAAATTGTCTTTATCGCACTTATGTAACCTATAAGCCCTATATCTACTCTTTATAATGTCTCCTACTCTAGAAGTAAACCACAAGGGCTTGTTGTTTACTTTCGCACGCTTAATTTTGTACGGTACACATTCCTCATTTATAGTTCTAAATACTGTTTCAAACGATTCTCACATTAGTTTTGCGTTGGAGTTCCCCATTACGTTTTCCCAATTGACGTGTGACAATTTATTTCGAAATTTACAAAAGTCTGCGTGCTGGAAGTTAGGAATTTTAGTCAAGTTAGTTGGTTTCGAGTGACTTACTGAGAGGACAAACTCTATCATATTATGATCGCTATTGCTTAACGGTTCTATTACTTGAAGATCAGTAATTAGCCTATCATCCGTAGTTATTACTAAATCTAAAATACTGTCCAACCTCGTAGGTTCCCCAACCTTTTGAATAAGAACTATCCTCGAGAAAATTAACTAAACGATTACCTTCCGCGTCTCCCTGCATTGTATCGTAATTCACGTTGGCGCAATTAAAGTCACCCATAACTAAAGCCTGCTCACTACCGATTATTCTCTTTAGTTCACGATATAACGCTTCGTCCGTATCAGCTGTTTGATTAGGGGGCCTATATATAACCGCAACAAGAAGTTTGAAATCGTTCAATTTAAGTTCTGCTATAGTCGAATCTATCGGTTCTGGAATTGTGTGCTTTACTTCTATAACGTTCGCAATATTATCTTTGATATACAACATAACACCGCCTCCTCGCCTACCTATTCTGTTTTTAACAAAAAGTCTATAACCTTTAATTTGATACTCCCCTACAAAGTCACGAGTTTTAGTGCTAAGCCATGATTCATTTATCGCAATTATGTCAGTCTTTACAAGCAATTAAAGAAAAAAATTCGTTTCTTTTATTTCGCAGGCTACGAGCATTTAAGGATAGAACCTTCAAATTGTTTGTAATTGCGACACCTTCGCGAGCGCAGGGGAAATTTGTAGAATTTACGCTGGGACCGTTCGAGTTACGGCAGCCTGAAAAGAAGAGACAGTATTATGAAATAGTCTTCCTAAACGCGCAGCTCCAACGTCATTAAGATGAAGTCCATCTCCGAGGAACAAGTCCCTCCTATCGTAGAAACTGTTCCAAAAATTCGCAAAATGCACTCCTTCCTGTTGGCAAAGCGTCTTTAGGTTATTGTTAATATAGGTCGCCTTGCTGTAAAAATCGTTACGTTGGATAATTCGAGGAAGTATACCTGTTAAAACAATCTTATTAGTTTTCTCCTTTAGTCGCTCTAGTAAATCCTTGTACCTAGCCAGCATTCTTCCAATCTAGAATTTAAAACGTTATTAGTACCGACATGAATAACACACGTTGTGTCCTCGGAGGTACCGTCTGTAAAATGGTCAACACTATTATTTATATCCTCCACCCTTGCACCAGGGTAGCAGTAACGGCGCCTACGACGAGGGTTTCTCCCACAGAATTCCTCGAGCTGTCCTCGAACAATGGAATCGCCAACGAGTCGTATTTCCGGTTCATATGAGGAGCCCAATTCTTGTCCTGATCTCTAACTTTGCAACCGAAATAAAGATGATAGACAGTCATTAGCCTGGGCGGCTAAGATATGTTGCTGGCGGTGAGGAGTGTTGTTGGGTGCCCTCTAAACGCTATACTTTATTTATTCATAATATATACATATATATATATATATATTATATACAGGTATACTCCGCTTAGCGCTCAGGATACGTTAAGTTGTTGGTTCGACCTGCAAAATGGCGAGGACATTTTCTTTGTTGTTGTCTCCTGTCGCCGTTACTGACCTTCCGCTTCTTGAACGATCTTTGGTAATGGTTCAGAATACGGGCGCCACTTAATTAAGCAAAATTTCGAAAAATACCATAGCGAGAAAGTTGTTTCTCTCATTAAAATACGTTGATTGCATGTGCCGCATAGTAAAAAAAACGAAGTTAGAAAATTACGAAAAACATTTTTTAGTATGAATCTAGGAAATTTTGAGTTGGCAACCCTACTATCGTATCATTCATTCACTTCAGTTTGAAAATGGCTTCGGTCTGTGACGGATGTGAGGTGACGCTAGTAGAGCTCGCATGGTGTGCTCCCTTTAAATGTAGTGTGTCGAATTTGTATAATTTAGGTCTCGGGGCTACGGGGGCTCCGCCCCCGTAAAGATCACGTATCACAAATTGATTGGTATAGGGTTTTATATTTTTTAGGTTAGTTAGGTTAGGTTTTCCATGAAACCTAGATTTTTCTCATGGTTCTTTGATGTTACATGACACGTGTTTTTTCCTCCAAAACATGCTAAAACCATTGGTTTCCTGTTGTTTAGGATAAATCTGACCATCGCTATTACAGTAAATTATTGCTTGTGCTGTGTTCCCCCACCCAAAACCCCCGTTTCCCACGGTGGTCCCCCCAGATTGTAGGAGGGGTTGGGGCGGTGAAATAACTTCAAGCAATAATTTACTGTAATGGCGATGGTCACATTCATCCTAAACAACAGGAAACCAATGGTTTTAGCATGTTTTGATGGAAAAAACACAAAAATTGAGGTGGCGCCCCTATTCTGAACCGTTACCCGATCTTTTACCAGGGTCCCTGTTTCCAAAAGTTTGAGCTTCCAGTATCGAAGAGTGGTTGCATTTGATGGTGGTTTATTTATATTTTTGTTGAACTAAACGTAAACTTTCTTCACAATTATTATAAGAAATAACCCACGATACAAGATACACTTTTTCTTCATTGCTGTATTCCATCCTTACTGGCATGGCGCTGACTGGGGGTAGGGCCAGGTGCGCCCGCAGCCTTTAAAAAATTGGACGCACGATTTTTTTTAGGTTGAGATTGTGGGGGACGCAGCGCAATAAATAAGTAAAATAAGTAGGCCATCTGTTTTCCTATCCCAGAGGTTTTCTAAGAAATCAAAATTTGGTGGACGCACGTGCGTCTGTGCGTCCGCCTGTGGGCGCCCCTGAGTAGGGCCTTCCTGTTCTAGCCTAGGGTCATTCCTGGCCTTATATATGATAGTTGCTTTAAAAAGTATTGCAGACTGCACTGATATCATTGGAATGTATTTATTATTAACAAATTATTTGTATGTATAAAATCCTTAAAGACTTTTCTCCCACCCTGTGTGTATATATATATTATATATATATATATTATATATATATATATATATATATTATATATATATATATATATATATGTGTGTGTGTGTGTGTGTGTGTGTGTATATATATATATATATATATATATATATAGTTAAAACAATTTGTCAGTGAAAGTGAATGTATGATATTATAAGGAAAATTCTTTACTATTTACATAACCTAAAGAGAAACACAATAACCATCCCTTACAGCTCTAAGACATAAAATCCTTCGTATAAATCAAAGTGCGGAATTCGTTAAAGTACTATGTTGATAAATCGGATTCTCATGATTAACTCCTTCTTCACTACAAAATCAGACATGAAACTTTCATCTTAAACCTTCCAGACGAAGTTTCAACTTGAAACTTCACAGTTAAAGAATAAACAAATTTGACAGCCTATGAACACATTAATAATAACACTGGGTAACAAAATTTTAAAAATTTCTGTTTTTTGTGATTTTTCTGTCGTTTCTTAATGATTTCGATTTCGGGGCGTTGATTCCAAAAATGATATTGGTTTTGCTCTATCATCAACCGTTTCAAAAATATAGGTTATCACACTTTTCATATGGCAAAGTATATAAAGAAGGCTAACATAAATATTTTCTGAAAATAAAAACACTATTAGAAATTAATGTTTATTGAGCCAAAATTGTTTGACAAACCCAGAATGGTGCAAAGGATATAATATATATCATGAGAAGAACCGATAAGAGAATAACAAGCCTCGTTATGCAGTGTGCGTTCCTTAAAAATGCACTGAAGAACGCGACTTCCGCGTATGAACATTCTTATCCTTTCTGATCAGTGACCATATGTAGTCTCCCATCATGGAAGCATCCCAATTAGTACAGGATCTGGCCTAGAGTTCGTATAAATTTCTGGGTGCAGAGGTTTTGACGACTGATCTAGACTAATTTTGGGCGTAGAATCCGAATTTTTTTATGCCATCGCATATTAATAGCTCTACTAAAATTTCCTAGCACAAAAACATGTACAAATGTCTAAATTTTGGGTTACAATGATTAAAAATGGTTGTAGAATATTTGAAAAAATAGACAAAATATAAAAAATAGTGCTAATTTTATAAAACTCTTAGGTTTGCATGTTGTAAAAGACTGTGCGATAAGATCATGCATTATTTCTGATGATGAAGTTGACTGAAAATCTTGCAAAAGTGTCAAAGCTATCTCCTACAAAAGGGCTTTTGACAGCAACAAAGCTTGGAACAAAGTCATCATTGTCAGTATTTGAGTTAGTTGAAGAGCCCTGTATTGTGGTTGTTCTATGTTTGTATCGGATCACAAACCACAGGAAATGGTCGAGATTAACAGTCTCTAGTAAATGATCGTTTGCCTTGTATTCAGAGACTTGGAAATCTTGACTTACTGTACCTCGTTCATGCCTTGGTCCAATCGAGATAATTTCTTGGCAAGGAAGAACGCTTTGTAACTTGCCAAGCCGGAGGGTTGACTCTGGAGCTTCACTGATCTTATTAGTATGCTGTTGTGTTGATGCAGAGCTTAGTGGAGCATTTTGGAATAAAACTAGCACCGTATCGTGTGTCGAACCAATTCCAGACAAGGTACTTTCCAAGGTGTCAAAATTATCCATTGCTGCTTGAATTGGATGGTTTTGAATTTTGGTCAAATACTGGAGGAACTGGAACTCTATGTGAACCACATAAAGATATTGCACGTTTTGCTAGTGCAAAATTTATTTTGCGAACTTCTTGATATCCTACACAAATGCTCCGTTTGTTTGCAATTTCAATAAGATATTTAGACTGTGACAGGTTATGTATAGTTTGAGCAAATCCGACATGCAATGGGGTGGGCTCCAAACCATTATGAAGGATGTAAAACAACATCTGGAAGATAGTGTCACACTTCAGCATCAACTGATTGTTGCTATCTGATACATTCCGGGTGGAAAACAAATGCTGAAGAAATTCCATCCATATTGGAGGACGTTCATTTTGGAAGCGTTTTAAAGCTAGATCAAGATCGTTTGGATCACAATAGCTAGAGCGTAAACCAAAACTGTAAGTTTTTAACTCTTTCCTTAGGTCCTTAGCAACTTTTCGACAGATGATTTCCGCAAAGTTTCAACAATTCTTGCACTCTCAATCTGGACAGAATAAACCATCTGGGATTTTCGTTTGTTGCTAGGATATGTAAAATAAATGGTGTCCTTAAATTTGTCTATAAGCAGGCTCTTAACCAAATAGTTACTGATAGATTCATCCCGGTTCAGCTTTTTATTGATCTCTTGTCTCAAGTAGGTGACACTGTATCCACAGCTTGTGAAGTCTATTTTTGAAACTACATCATTAAACTCTTCTTGAATCATGTTAGTAGAACCCATAACTTCATTTTCTTGCTGTCTGTTTTCCAAAATCGTCTCTATTCTGCGATCATAGGCTGCAAAATGCTTCTTTATACAATTATTATGATAGAATACATCTGCAGCGAATACATCTTTGTATTCGTTCAACATCGCTACTCTGGTAAAAACATCGTCTTGGAACAAGTGAGCATAACTCAATAACTTTTGGGCACGACCTGGAGTACATATCCGAAACAAATCATGGTCAATGTTTCCACCTTTCAATTTGACTCGAGCTGAACCACAAAATACACACACTTTCATATCCTTGATATGCTGTGTTTTAATCCTTTTGCTCGAACTATTTTCTGGTGTTAATGCTTCCCCTAAGGAGGAATCGGAGGGTTCAGATTCAACATTTTTAGACTTCTGGCTACGTTCAACGAAGTTTTTATGTGTTGCAGAGCACGAAGTGCTGTGATACTGGATATAAGGAGTCTGACTCTCAGTAAGAACTTTCAAACGCTTGCTTCTGTCATCATTTGGGTACGCAGAAGCCAACTGAAGCAAAATTTTTATTCCATGTTCTCCGCTGCTCAAATATTTCCCTCCACTTGGACTTTTGTTCTTCTGGCACAAGATACATTTACCAAGGTTTGAGCTATGCTTCTTTTCTGGCACAAGTTGGCATACATCCTGAAAAAATAAAATATACTAAGACTTCTTGCAATTGCAATTATAATAAACTGGTTCTATTCTATACATATAAAAATTCATTTGTAACACATTGGTCTTTATATTTATGTTTTAAATATTCAATTCGATTATTACTTACCATGATCTATCATGATCAGTCGTGATCAGTCTTTCCTTGTGAACAGACGTGTTTTGTCGAGTGCTATCAAGTGAGTAAGTGGTTTTCGTTGAAGTGTTTTAAAAAAAAAAGTGTTCCGTGCATTCTTAACTAAATTACTTCGTGCTACTAATCATTCATTAACGAATATATTTCATTTATTGACGTTATTCAGTACTATATTATTGGATCAAACCAAGGCTACAGAACGTGGCTTGCCTTGTTTGGTTTTCAAATCAATCGTAAAACGTGCAGTCATAAGGTTGAAATTCCCTTGGTTTGTTTTTGTTGTTTTTCAAATCTATCAGAAACGTGTTTTTTAAGGTTCAGATTTCCTTCACACACTACCTGACCTCCAAAAGGGTCACCTACCGTGGGAAAAAAAGGATTAAGTCAGTAAACAACGACCAGATAAGTTCCATTTAATACTTTTTCTTTAACATTTCTTTCGTCGGTAGCTTAATTCTATATTAATTTAGTAATAAATTTGTGTTACAAGATCCTGTTTCTGCGTTTCAAGAACGCGGTGGACCTACGTTGTAATTTATTAATTTCCAAACGCTCGTTTTTTTTTTTTTTTGTTTTTGTTGTTTAACTAATTAAAAGCATGGCACCCCCGTCAAGTACTTGCAGTCGCTGTGAAGGAAATTTGCTGCTTACGCGTTTACAATGGCTAATAATAATGATCAGTTAGTTTGCAGGTGGTGCTCAAGCATGGAAGTGCTGAGGAACGAATTAGACCGTGAGAGGCAGGCCAGGGTGAGACTTGAAGAAAGCGTGATGCTCCTGACGGCAAAATTAGAATCCCTTGAGACTCCAGTTACGACCCCTCCTGCCTCAGTTTCTATTAATAATATAAATAGTACTAATAGCCCTCTCTCTTCCCCTAGTTCCCAACCCTTCGTTCGAGTGCGAAATGGAGCCCCATTGAGAAAAGCAAAGCCTTGTCTACCAGTAATAACAAGCAATAAGTTTTCTGTTTTAGGGTTCGAAGATACTGATGAACCGGAAATACGACTCGTTGGTGATTCCATTGTTCGAGGGCAGCTCGAGGAATTCTGTGGGAGAAACCCTCGTCGTAGGCGCCGTTACTGCTACCCTGGTGCAAGGGTGGAGGATATAACTAATAATGTTGACCATTTTACAGACAGTACCGCCGAGGACACAACGTATGTTATTCATGTCGGTACTAATAACGTTTTAAATTCTAGATCGGAAGAACTGCTGGCTAGGTACAGGGACTTATTAGAGCGATTAAAGGAGAAAACTAATAAGATTGTTTTAACAGGTATACTTCCTCGAATTATCCAACGAAGCGATTTCTACAGCAAGGCGACCTATATTAACAATAACCTAAAGTCTCTTTGCCAACAGGAAGGAGTGCATTTTGCTAATTTTTGGAACAGTTTCTACGGCAGGAGGGACTTGTTCCTCGAAGATGGACTTCATCTTAATGAAGTTGGAGCTGCGCGTTTAGGAAGACTATTTCATAATACTGTCTCTTCTTTTCAGGCTGCCGTAAGCCGAACGGTCCCAGCGTAAATTCCACAAATTTCCCCCGCGCTCGCGAAGGTGTCGCAATTACAAACAATTTGAAGGTTCTATCCTTAAATGCTCGTAGCCTACGAAATAAAATAAACGAATTTTTTTCTTTAATTGCTTGTAAAGACTATGATTTAATTGCGATAAATGAATCGTGGCTTAGCACTGAAACACGTGACTTTGTAGGGGAGTATCAAATTAAAGGTTATAGACTTTTTGTTAAAAACAGAATAGGTAGGCGAGGAGGCGGTGTTATGTTGTATATCAAAGATAATATTGCGAACGTTATAGAAGTAAAGCACTCAATTCCAGAACCGATAGATTCGACTATAGCAGAACTTAAATTGAACGATTTCAAACTTCTTGTTGCGGTTATATATAGGCCCCCAAATCAAAGAGCTGCTACGGACGAAGCGTTATATCGTGAACTAAAGAGAATAATCGGTAGTGAGCAGGCTTTAGTTATGGGTGACTTTAATTGCGCCAACGTGAATTACGATACAATGCAGGGAGACGCGGAAGGTAATCGTTTAGTTAATTTTCTCGAGGATAGCTTTCTTATTCAAAAGGTTGGGGAACCTACGAGGTTGGACAGTATTTTAGATTTAGTAATAACTACGGATGATAGGCTAATTACTGATCTTCAAGTAATAGAACCGTTGAGCAATAGCGATCACAATATGGTAGAGTTTGTCCTCTCAGTAAGTCACTCGAAACCAACTAACTCGACTAAAATTCCTGCTTCCAGCACGCAGACTTTAGTAAATTTCGAAATAAATTTTCACACGTCAATTGGGAAAACGTAATGGGGAACTCCAACGCAAAACTAATGTGGGAATCGTTCGTAACGGTATTTAGGACTATAAATGAGGAATGTGTACCGTACAAAATTAAGCGTGCGAAAGTAAACAACAAGCCCTTGTGGTTTACTTCTAGAGTAGGAGACATTATAAAGAGTAGAGAGAGGGCTTATAGGCTATACAAGTGCGATAAAGATAATCTGTTGTTACGAAACAACTACATATCTCTAAGCCGTGAAGCTAAAAGTGTAATGAAAAAGTCAAAACGCGAATTTGAAATCTCCATAGCTCGTGACGGTAAAGAAAACCCCAAGCGATTCTTTCAATACGTCAATAATAGAAATCCAGTAAAAAGTGTCTTAGGTCCATTAAAAAATGGAAATGGAGATCTAGTCTCTGAAAACAAGGAAATGGCTACCTTGCTAAACGAATTTTTTACGTCAGTTTTTACTATAGAAGATGTAACGAATATCCCTACGGTCATAGACATAATACCTTTTGATAATGGTAATATTTTGGATAATATTGTCGTTAGTGAAGGGGAAGTAATGCGCTATATTGATAAAATGAAAACGCGTAAATCACCGGGCCCGGATTCCATATATCCCATACAACTAAAAGAATTAAAAGATAGCATTGTTGTGCCGCTAACAAAGATTTTTAGTGCGTCTATTTCTGAGGGGTGCGTACCAGATAATTTCAAGTTAGCAAACGTAACACCTATCTTTAAGAAAGGCGATAAAGGTGCGGCGGGAAATTATAGGCCAATCAGTTTAACGTCTGTTGTAGGTAAGCTACTGGAATCAATAATTAGGGATCGTATAGTCGAACACTTAGAAGTGCATAATCTGGTTAGAAATACGCAGCACGGTTTTAGGCGAAACAAATCTTGCTTAACTAATCTTTTAGAATTTTTTCAAAGCGTGATTAACGTTTACGATAGACATCGGGTGGTTGATGTTGTGTATTTAGATTTTCAAAAAGCGTTTGACACCGTGCCGCACAAAAGCCTGATTGAAAAAACTAAGGCTCATGGAATCAGGGGTGTAGTAATAAATTGGCTAGAAGAATGGTTGCGAGGCAGGAAACAGAGGGTGGTCGTTGATGGAGCGGAGTCGTGTTGGGCTAATGTAGCGAGTGGCGTTCCTCAGGGTTCTGTATTGGGCCCCTTGCTTTTTCTTATATATATTAACGATTTAGATGTCGGCCTAGTCAGTACAGTTTCAAAGTTTGCGGATGACACGAAGCTGGGTGGTAGGGCGATTAATGACGAAGATAGAGGTAAAATTCAGGAAGATCTGAATAAAATCGTTGATTGGTCTGTCACATGGCAAATGAGATTTAACGTCGATAAGTGCAAAATTATGCATATAGGTTCGCGTAACGGTAATTTTGCGTATAGTATGTCAGGGAAAGATTTAACAAGCGTAGAGCAGGAAAAAGATTTAGGAGTTATAGTCACTGGTGATTTAAAAGTAGCGAAACAAAGTACAGCGGCGGTCAATAAGGCGAACAAAGTGTTAGGTTTTATAGCTCGAAATTTTGAGTACAAATCGCGCGATATTATAGTTCCTCTTTATAAATCATTAGTTAGACCCATTTGGAGTACGCGGTCCAATTTTGGAATTCGCATATGCGCAAAGATATAGACAAAATCGAAAGAGTTCAAAGACGAGCAACTAAGATGATTCCGTCTCTTAGGTCAAAGTCGTACGAGGATAGGCTTAAAGAATTAAAATTGACTACACTCGAGACTAGGAGGTTAAGGGGTGATCTAATCCAGGTTTTCAAAATTATGAATGGGTTTGATAACGTAGATAGAGATAGCTTTTTCGAAATATCTCAATATAATAGGACTAGAAATAACGGGTGTAAGTTGACAAGTAGAAGGTTCGAGACAGCAGTTGCGAAAAACTTTTTTACGCATAGAATAGTAAATAGCTGGAATAGTTTGCCGGTAGAAGTAATTAGTAGCACGTCTATAAACATGTTTAAGAATCGATTGGACGCGCATGTTGATAGAAAGGGTATAGTTTAAGGTAGTAAAATTAAGGCTTTGTGGGGATAGATCCCACAGCTCAACACAAGTGTTGTGGGATATAGGGAGGCAGCGTCTTGGGTTAGGGGATACTCTCTGTCCTTACACACCCCATTTAAAGAGATTCCTCTGCCGAGCGGTGCCCCCATAGTACTGTGAGGTATTGAAAAACTCATGATCTTCACTTGCCCCACAAACACCTTTAAATGGGAGACCCATAATGGGTGCACACACATTTCTACATTACTGTACAGTCTTTACAGCCACACCTACACTTTTCCTCGTAAGTGTATATATTGTAATGTATATGGTTGTAAATTTGACTTGGTCCGCAATCGATATGAACCGTGACTTGATGGATACCGTAATGAAATTGACTGGATTCTTTGGATCTGATATATTTGCATGTCCGTTATATAATAGATATAGAGTGTAACATATTTGTGGATAGTAGTCTATTATGACTTGATCCTCTGGATCGAGAGATTCTATCTTTAGTTTTAAATCGATAATTAATTATTTTTAAATTGATAATGTATATGGTTGTAAATTTTGACTTGGTCCGCAATCGATATGGACCGTGACTTGATGGATACCGTAATGAAATTGACTGGATTCTTTGGATCTGATATATTTGCATGTCCGTTATAAATAGATATAGAATGTAACATATTTGTGGATAGTAGTCTATTATGACTTGCTCCTCTGGACCGAGAGATTCTATCTTTAGTTTTAAACCGATAATTAATTATTTTTAAATTGATAATTATTTAGTTTCGTAAAAATTGGTTGTTGCCAATTTACCGGCAGTTTTTAAATAAGTTTCTTATGTTCTTGTGGTTCGGAACCCACGTAAAATTGTAGGTCCCCTCCGCCACCACGGAGGACATACACAATACACGATTACGAACACAGTTAGGTAGACCAGCCATGAGTGGATCCTAGGGTCTTTGTTGGTCTGAAACATTATAACATTATATAACATTATAACATAATGAATACAGGGATCCTCAATTTGTAGCTACTACCAATACTAAACCTGAAACACAATAAATATGACTTAGTTACTCTAAAGAAATCAAATAGATCGATTCTATAAGAAGTTCAAGCATTTTAGAACAAGCAAGCCTAAGAATAACATAAAATTAGTACTATTTTTTATATTTTGGCTATTTTTTCAAGTATTTTACAACGAATTTTATCGATTTATACCCGAAATTTAGACATTTCTGCATACTTTGTTTGAATAAATTCTTGCAGAGCTATTAGTATCTAATTTCTTGACTATTTAGTTCGATATGATTGGTTAGAGCTAGTTTATGCACCAAAATAGCCAAAAATTTCAATTTTGCGATTTTTTGACAATATTTACTTAATTTTTTACTATTTTTGCTGTTATTTTTTGACATTTTTGTAAGTTTTCTTGGTTCAGGCAGCAGTATGTTACAAAAACAGATTCTCAAACAAAGATTTGCCCTTAAAAAAAATTTCAAATCAAGAATATGACAAAAATACGAAAAACTGATAAAATTTTGCCATTTTTGCCAATTTTTTTGCCATTTTGACCACTTTCGCACCAATTTGGTGCGATGGCATAGAAAAATTCGGATTCTGCGCCCCAAAATTAGTCTAGATCAATCGTCAAAACCTCTGCACCCAGAAATTTATACGAACTCTGGGCCAGATCCTAGACTAAATAGCCCTGGTACCTTTTCTCCATCGTTTGAATATCTTGATGGAATCTTTCGCCATGTTCTTCACTCACATCGCCCAGGTTATCACGAAAAAAGTCTAGATGTGAATGCAGATAGTGTAATTTTAAAGACATACGGCACCCCATTTTGCCATAGCACTTAATCAAGTTTGACACTAACTCCTTATAGTTTGGTGCTTTATGGTTGCCTAAACACCCACGAACCACATCACGGAAAGCACACCAAGCCTCTTTTTCGATCGGAGCCATCTTGGCTTCAAGGTTCTTTGAATTCAACAGCGCTTTGACTTGTGGTCCTACAAATATGCCAGCCTTGAGTTTGGCCTCAGAGAGTTTAGGGAACATGACCCGAATCTGTTGGAAAACTTCCCCTCCAAAATCTAACGCAGTTACAAACTGCTTAATTAGACCCAACTTAATATGGAGAGGTGGTAGCAGAACTATGTCAGGCTTCACAAGAGGTTCCCTGAGTACATTGTACTTTCCTGGTTGCAGTCCTTCACGTGGAGGCCACTGAACTGTTTTATAGTGCTCAGTTGAAGCCCTGCTATCCCACAGGCAGAGAAAACATGAATATTTAGTAAACCTTCCTTGTAAACCTAACAGGAAACCAATCATTTTGAAATCACCACACACGTCCCAGTTATATTGTTCATACCTGATTTGAGTGAGCAGTTGTTTGACATTTTCATAGTCCTCTTTCATTTGAACAGAATGTGCAACTGGTATAGATGGATATTTGTTCCCATTGTGGAGTAGAATAGCTTTTAAACTCCGAGTTGAACTGTCAATAAACAGGCGCCACTCTGAGGGTATATGTGTTAACCCAATAGCTGTGAATAGACCATTAACCTCGCTGCAATAACAGAGAGAGCCATTGACATCGTAAAACCTTGCAAACTCTTCATGCCGCTTTCGGTATACAATGCTCTTGCAGTCTTCTCCAAGCAAATTCCACTCTTTGAGTCTGGAGGTCAGAAGCTCAGACCCTGATTTCGTCAGACCCAAATCTCTAATTAAGTCGTCCAATTCCCTCTGATTTGGAAAGTGAGGGTTTGCACTGAAAGTTACTGTATATTCTTCATCATGACTGTCCTCACCAGCCGACATCTCAGATGAGCTAGCTGCATCCTCATTTTCAACCTGCAAAGCAAAGAAACAAAATATAGGCATAGCTATATATGTAGAAGAGCATCAGCACTAAGAAAAATCGACACATAATGACCCACAGTCTGTAAATACAGAAGGTACAGGTATTCCCTTACTTGGGTGCTGTAATGTGCAGGAGCGCCGTCTTGCTGGAACCATGTTGGGAAATTTCCTTCTTCGTTCAAGACACTGGGAAATGCTTCTTCCTTGAGCATACGTAGGTAGGTGACTCCAGTGACATGTTCATCGAAAAAGAGGGGGCCTATGATGCGATCCTTCCAAATGCCACACCATACCATCACCCGAGATGCACCGTGTTCCTTTGAAGAGGTATACCAGTGAGGGTTGTTTTGAGACCAGTAGCGGGTGTTCTGTCGATTTACCTCACCATTTCCATAAAAAACAGCCTCGTCACTGAACAGAATGGTGGACGGGAAATTGGCATCCCGAGCATATTGTTCCGTAGCCGATTCATAAAATTCCATCCGCCGGTCGGGATCATCTTCGCTTAATTTTTGTAGGATCTGAAGTTTATATGGATGCCATTTGTGTGCCTGAAGAATGCGATGGATGCTACTTTTCGACACTCCTCTCTCGGCGGACAATCGCCGAAGACTTATTGGGACTTCTGTTAAAATGAGCCAGGATAGCAGTCGCTGTATCATCGTCAGTGGACCTCCTTGAAGGTCCACTGCGTGGCTTATATTCTATGGATCCTGTTTCCTTAAACTTTGCAACAAGTCTGCTAACACAACTCTGTGTTATTGGCTCGCGGTCTGGATGCAGTCTGTTAAATTCAGCAGCGGCCTCTCTTTGACTCCGATTTCCTATGAGTAGAATTATCTGGATTCGTTCTTCCTTGCTCACAGACATTATGGCCTATAGAAAGAGAAAAATATGAATTATGGTTTGTGGAAATAAAAAATTATGAATTTCTCCTATGATGCCGGACTTATGGGACACCCTGTCTATAATTTTATTATACTAAGGACTAAGGCACGCCAGTTAATTCGAATACATTTTTATAGCGACCGTGTGTTTTGATGATATTTAGCAACTCTCCCTAATATAAATTAAAATATATGGTTGTATTTAGCAACCAAATGGCTGAATAATATTAGGAATAATTAAATAAATGTTGCTATCTGGCAACTCAGTCTTCTAGACTGATTAATATATGAATTAGTTTAATAATTATTGCTATCTGGCAACTCAGTAGCCGATTGGCTGAATAATATATGAATTAATTTAATAAATAATGAATCTGGCAACTGGTTGAAGGAATAATTAAACACATTGCGCTATCTGGCAACTGGCTGAAGGAATAATTAAACACATGACGCTATCTGGCAACTCAGCCTTCTATTGGCTGATTAATTAAATACATGGCGCTATCTGGCAACTCAGCCAACTGGCTGTTTGGGACCCTATAAGAGGGCGGTGGGTGGCTGAAGAACTCATATGAGCTCGGCAATCAGCCGAGCAAGGATCCCTACTCTGGATCCTTTCTCTTTCTGGCCCTTTGGGGGTGAGGCGTTTCCTTCTCCCCCATAGAGGCCTCTTAGGTTAGGTATGCCCCTTTGGGGGGTTCAGCTTGGGGGAGAACTCCGCCTCCAAGTTGCATACCCCTTGCAACCCCATTTTTGGGTTGGCAACAAAGGTTGGCACTTCCCTTTGGGGGGATCAGCTTGGGGGATAACTCCAAGTTGCATACCCCTTGCAGTCCCATTTTGGGGTTGGCAAGAAAGGGGGGCGGGAAATTTTTTCTTTTTCTTTTTTTGCAACAAAGGGGGTTGGGGTTCGCACTCTTGCAACATTGCGTAATATTTCTGCACTCTGGCATTTTGCGTCCATACTACTACAGGGACCTTCCACTGATATTCTTCACCGGAAAGAGATTTTCTCTGCTCTCGTGGCGGCACAACACCGCGAAGTATGAACAACTCCCTATCATTTGCCGCATAAACACGTTTCACGGCGGCAGACCGAAGTTGAATATTCGCGACATTCAACGAGTTGACAGACACACATACACATATGACAGACATCCAATTACAGAAAACACGCTCAGACACTCGCCTCGCCTACCTTGTTAATAGACTAGCTAAGTGTTTTATAGAAATCCATAGTATTATCTGGGATTCTGGGTAATCGGACGCAATATATGATAAGTCTTCGGTACGGTAGCTTTGGCAGGCCACGGAGAAATACTGCAATGACGAAATGATGACTTTTTGTACATAATAAATAAATAAATAAACTCCTTAAAAAAATGCATGGTGTTGAGTCCAGTAAATTAAAATTGTGGCATCCTACCCAAAGATAAATTAAATGCAGTGCTATGTAAAAGTTCAATATAGCTAAACAATTCACCTCTTCTTCAGTGTTGCTATGTAGCAAAATGATGACGCGCCAGGGTATTCTAGGAGTGAAACTCCGGACTGTTATCCCCTGTTATACCCAACATCCACCTTTGGAGTAAAACTGAGTACAGAGAAAATAAGAGGGTCCAGAAAAGCAGTTGCTGTCAGTCGTCCCAGACACCTGAGTTTCAGTGAGGAAAAGAAGATGAGGTTTAGAGGAGGAGAGGTGGTGTTCAACAGATTGAAAATTTGAGAAAAGGCCACGAATATTGCAGAAGTTTATGAAAAGTGACTCAGACAGAGGCCCAGAACATCTCGAATGAGCAGTAGCAGATCCAGCCCCTCTGCCTGGGCCTGCGTTCCCGGTATCGGCAGCGGGGGAGCCAGAAGTGGGGACATTTATGGTCCCCTCCCCAGAGGACTCCGAGGCTCTTGAAGTTGTTGCCTTTTTTTCTTAAACTTTGAAAAGATTATGTAGTGTGTAAGATGCATGTATACCGTATTTTACGCCTCACAAGACGCTACTTTTTTCCTGAAAAACGTCTCCAAAAATCACTTCAGGGCTTATATGTTATTGTTTTGTTTAATGTTCTTTTAATAAAGTTATGGGAATATATTTTTTGTCAGGCTGATAAATCTTCGAAATATTTTTTTCCTAAATATTCTTTGCTAAATATAGGGTGCGTCTTACCACTTGTAGCGTCTTATGAGGCGTAAAATACGATATGTAGTGAAGAATAGAGAGAGAAGTTTGTGTTTGAGAGCATGCTGGACTGCTCACAGGGTAGATGAGGCACGGAAAGAGATTAGCGGAGGAGGACAGTGACAGGAGAAACGGGAGTTCCAGCACTCCCTGTCTTCTGTCTAACTTCCTCCCCGGAGTACTTCTCTGGTCGAGTGGTGTCTACAATCTCCTTCTTAATCCACGATATTCCGCAACTTACGTAAAAAGTACTAACATTCCTACACTATAAATTCAAGTAGCGTTCGTAAAATTGAAAAAATCTATTCGGAGGTTTTGACTTCCGAGAGATCCCTGAAACTTCCCGTCTCTACCCAGGGTTCTTTTTTTAACGTGCAGTTCTACGCGAAATGTACAGTTCTAAAAAAAAATGTGCAGTTCTGTCTGCAAATGTGTGCAATTCAAAGATGTGCATATGAAAAGAATCTCAGACATATTGCCACCTGCTGTAAAGTTTACGATAATTCAAGGTATGTTAGCCCATAAAGTACTTATAAACTAAAGAATAAAAGTTTAAAATTTATGTTCACAAATATTTTTTATTGCAAACACGTATGTAAGTGAGTAGGATTGATGAGTAAATATCATAGCATTGATGAATGAATAGGATTCTGGATAGTGCAGGATAAGTTATTTTTCATCTATCTGTCAGAGCATTTTTTAACCCAGTGAGTGGGTGACATGAATGTGTCACCCAGTGAAGAAAATTGTCGCCCAGTAAATGAAATTTTAGGGTACTGGGCGACAAGGAATTTTCAAAATTTGTAAAAATAGGATTGTCTTGGGAGTTGTTTTGGGAGCATTGTCTTGGAAGCCATATAAATACATATAATACACGCACATATGCCACAATTAGAACTGTTTATCCTAAATGTAAATATGAAATTTACATTGAATATTTATATATAGATAATGCTAGTGTTACTTCAGACCACACGGGGATGGTGGCCTGATTAGGGAACATCCGGAACCATAGTATCCTTCATCCAAGGGTGTGCTGGGACCGGTTCGGTCCGGTTCGCCCGAACCGGTTGTTAAATTTTGATTGGATCACCGAACCGTTTGTTTGTTTTTAACAAATATTTAACAGTTAGTAGAAATTTATTTATATCTAAATTTTTTTTCATTTTTTCAGGATTTTATAGAAAAATATAGGTAGTATCACAAGCAGTGGTCGTTTCAATATTTATTTATTTTTTGATGAAAAATTAGTTTATTTTTACACAATTATGTCGTTAGTGAGTATAAAGAATATGTTAAATAATTTCTGCCAAAATGTTACAAAATGCTGCTTGGAAAAGCTAAAATGCGTTGGCTTCCGCGCTGGGGGAGCTGCTTAATGACTCGCGCCATTGGCGTTTGCCGATTTACACCCCTATCTGTATCAGAACCGGTTGTTAAGAAATTGGCAGCACACCCATGCCTTAACCCCCCCCCCCCCCTTCCCGATCTGCCTTTGTCGCCCAGTGGGAAAAGCTTAAAAAATGCTCGCTATCTGTAGCCTATAAAATGTGCAGTTCTAAAAATTCCTTAAAAAAAAACCCTGTCTCTACCAATCGGGGTATCATCTGATAATTTCCAGCGCCTCCTACTGCATTTATTACAAAGGGAACAATACTACCTATCTTAAGTCTTAATTAGCCCTCTCTTAAGAAGCACCCTTTTAAAAATTAAAAAAAAAGGAAGGAGAAAAGGAAAGAAAGAAGGGGAGAGAGGGGAGTGGCTTCCCATAATAATTTAGTTGGTTATTCGGAGGTATTAGAAACAAGAATAAAAATAAAAAGTAGTTAAAAAGTGTCTATCATTTGAGAACTACCAGACCTGACCAGCGCGTCCTACTACATTTACGATCAAAAGGGAACATCACCATCCCCAACTCCACCTCAACCAACTTCCCTTATAACCCCCCTTTGTAGGCTTATTCGGAGGTTTTGACTCCCAAGTGTTTTCACAATAACAACACTTAGTGCTCTGTAACCAAACCAGACCAGCATCTCCTACAACATTTACATCTTTTAAGAAAAATCACTGCTTCTATCTCAATAACCTATACTAACAAAAATCACCCCCCCCCCAGTTTATCCACCCTTTAATGCAAATTGATGCTACTAAAATACCTATCCAACCTATTCTTAAACATATTAACTGAAGTATTTGCCACAACCCCCACCTGTAGACTATTCCATCTCTCGACTATCTTATAGGTGAAGAAACCCCTCGCAACGTTTGTTTCAAATCGTTTACCCTTAATTTTAAAACCATTATTTCTCGTCACGTTCCTATCGTCCAAATTAAAGAAATTTTCATAATTTACGTTATCAAACGATTTAAAATTGCGAACACCCGAATTAATTCGCCTCTTAAACGCCGAGTTTTCGTATGGTTTACCGAGTAAAGTTGAAATAAGCTTTGTTGCGCGGCGCTGAACCCTTTCTACCATTTCTATATCCTTTTTAATATAGGGCGACCAAAACTGTACAGCATATTCTAAATGTGGCCTAACAAGCGACGTATATAATGGCAAAACAATATCTTTAGAGTTATGTTCAAAATTACTAGAAATAAAAGTGTTGCCTCGCTTTCTCTTTACTATCGCCAGTAAGTTATAACGGACACTGCTCTTCCGAACTCTCTCTCTAACTGCGTGCATCCTCCTCCTATATATATTTCTTTTCCGCCAAACTCTCTAACGTAAGGGTTAATCGGCATTCTCAATCTTTTATTATCCCTTCAACCGGTCAGCTGTGGAACAACCTTCCTCAGTCCATCTTTCCCACCGTCTCTGACCTCGAATCTTTCAAACGCGGAGTGTTGTTGTTCTGGTATCTCGAAAGGTGTGGATCTTGATTTCGTCTCTGCTTCTCCTTCTATGGGAAGGCACTTTAG
This sequence comes from Bathynomus jamesi, assembly GCA_023014485.1. Lineage (NCBI taxonomy): Eukaryota > Metazoa > Arthropoda > Malacostraca > Isopoda > Cirolanidae > Bathynomus > Bathynomus jamesi. The sequence goes on along the minus strand of JAJOZX010000886.1, from coordinate 900,474 downwards.
CGGGCGTTGGCCCTTCACCCCTCCTTCCTGCATAAAAAAATGTGCGTGCATCTCGTGGTGAGCTGCTACGAGATTCATTCTCGCTATTTGTGACTAACTTTAAGTGTTCGAATGCGAAAAACGAAAGACTCTCATTTTATTATGACCTTTTTACTTCCCAAAAGGTTCATGGCTACAAACTATATATTTCGCTTCATTATTTGCAATAAAACCTTATATTTATATTTCTTTGCTTTTGCTCTTTTCCAACGAATTTTTCTGCAGGATCATCGGTCTGGCGGGGTCCGACCTCCACGGAAACATCATCCCACCTCATTTCAGGGATTTGATGTAAAAGATGCGTTTGATAGGACTGTTTAACCTTCGCAACATCATCTAAGGTCATACGATGGAGGGGACCTCCTACTACGGCTTTACGCGGGATCCGAACACCACCACCACCACCACCACCACCACCACCACGGGTCTCTAAATTATTTGGACGCGGAGAACGGTACTATCCAACTACTGCTGATGTTACGACGGTGTTACGACATTGGCCACGACGACGTAGCCCCGATGTAAGAAACAGTTTCTCGCCACTCTCATCTTTCCCTCATAGCCAGCAACACTCGGCTGGTGAAGGACTTTGTACAAGAATCTGTTCAGTTGATTCTTCCATGTACATATTTGGGTTTCTCATTTCGTTCGCATTTTGTGAAAGTATTTTCCATCTTAGTTTTCGTTTTTCTTCGTCGTCGTCGTCGTCGTCGTCGTCGTTCCACCGCAAATGCGATACTACTACACAATCTAACCTCTTCTCTCATTACAATCTCTTTTATTTCGCTTTTAAAATTTGAAACATATATATATATATATATATATATATAGTTCAAAGTAAATGTACGACATTAACCATCAGACTGTTACGTGAACTCTCGCATGAGGTAAAAAAAAAATATCTGAACTTTAACTGAAATATGAAAAGAAAAAAATTTAAATAATTTTGTGCCTTTAATTAATTTAATTAATTAATTTATTCATTTTTGTTAATGAATAAAACTTATTTTAATTTTTACCCAAATTTAGTAACAGAAGTTGAAAATCAGTGACAGTAAAATTGTGGTGCGAGGTTGTTAGGTTAGGTTTAGAGGTGTGTGGTTAAGAGGTTTGAAGGTTTGGCGGAAGTAAATGGAAGATCTGAATTGAAAATGTTTGGCGAAACGGGAATCAAAATTAATTTAATGGCCTAAAATTGGTAAAATTTGCTTTCAAATGAAGTAAAACATTATTTTTTTTATTCGTAATTTTTTAAACAAAAATTGAACAAAAAATCGCACAGAATTTGCTGTCGCTTAAAATGAAGGTGTTACTTTATAATCACCCTGTTTAATCGGTTCAAAAAGTCCTCTCGTGAAACTCCATGTTTTTACCTATACTGTAAATATCAGTAAGAAAACTTTCTGAATCTCTCTCTCTCTCTCTCTCTCTCTCTCTATATTCTCTCTCTCTCTCTCTCTATATATATAATATATATATCTCTCTCTATATATCTCTCATCTCTCTCTCTCCTCTCTTCTCTTTCTCTATATATATATATATATATATATATATATATATATATATATTATATATACACCGGGATGCCCAGAAAAAATAAGTTATTGCTTTTATCAACTATTATATTTACTATTGTCAAGATTTGCTTGCTTTTATAACGATTTAAATAAATAATTTTCTTTTTTATGTAGCACTTCTATATGTCTTTAGAATATTTGTTTTTAATATACTCTATTTATCTTTGTTGCAGATTTTTCAAAAATATTAAATCACCCATCGAAAATGCTTTCATACAGTATAGTCAAAAAGATCTCATATTGATCAAACAATTATGCATTGAGAAACACTATGGTGCCAGAAAAAATATATCAAGGTTTCCAAATAAACCATGGACTCGCTCTGGTGTAGAAAAAAATATTCGTAAAATTGATAGAACTGGATGTGTTGCTAGAACCAAAGGTAGTGGAAGAAAAAGAGACGTTCGCACTGATGAAAATATTGCAGTGGTTGAGGAAATGGTTCTAAGTCAGGAAAAAAGCCTGGAACGCGTATGACACCAAATGAAATTGCGGCAGAAACCGAAATTTCAAGAAGTTCTATACAACGAATTGTCAAAGAAGATCCGCAATTGATAGTTTATAAACGCTATCCAATGCAGATCTTGAGTGAAGTCAATAACATGAACTGAATGGAAGCGTATCAAGCTTTTCTTGAAAGATTTCCCAATGTCAATAGAATCTGGTTTAGTGATGAAATATCATTTTCAATTTGATCACCTATCACCACTCAAAACAATCGAGTCGGAAAGACTCGATAGAAAGAATTGGAGACTTTTAATTCAACGGTTTAACTTTTCTAAAAAAACTAATGATCTCCTGCTGTGTTTCAAAACTGGGCAAAAGTGTTGTTATTTTTGTTGAAAGCGGTGTTAAAATGAATGCGCTTTATTATTGCAACAGTATATTAGAAAAACATCTACCAAAAATTCGCGAAATTTTGGCAAATCGATATACATTTCAGCAATATGGTGCAACAAGTCATACTGCTCACCTTACAATTGAATATTTAAACAAAGAAGTTCCTGACTAAATAAAACCTAAAGAGTGGCCTGCCAACAGCCGAGATTTTCCTCCTCTTGATTATGCAATATGGGATGAACTGAAGAAAAGAGTGTATAGGAATACTAATTTCGCTAACATTGATCAGTTAAAAGAAAAGATTGGGAAAGAATGGAATTCGCTACCACAAACTTTCATAAACAGAGCAATTGATAACTAGTGCTATTGTTTGAAGTTTTGTGTCCAACAAGGTTGTGGATATTTTGTGTATTTCATGTCATAATATAGACAATAAACAGGAGTATTTATTAACATGTATTATTTATTTTGTATTTCTTTCTATAAAACTGAAATAAAATCTTAAAAGCAATAGCTTACTTTTTTCTGGGTAACCCGGTATATATATATATATATATATATATATATATATATAATATATATATATATATATGCAAGGTGAGTCAAAAGTCCTGCCTCAAAAGTATTTACTGCATAGTTATTTTTGAGGTAGGACTTTTGATTCACTATATATATATATATATATATATATATATATATATATATATATATATATATATATATATCAAAACTATTGACTTCTTCTTAGGGAAACGGAGCTTACAGATGAAAAGAAGGACCAACACAACAGCAAACATTTCCGTTTATTTTTTATACTTCAGACGTTTCGACAAATCTTTTGTCATCATCAGTGAATTATAAGTCTTAAAACCTTAAAACAAAAATGAGAATAATGAAAATTACATCAATACACAATTAAAATTACATCACTACAAAAAATTAAAATCATTAAAATTAAATTAAAATTACCTCACCTGATAAATACACAATGTTTACATCAACCTCCATACTTGGCAGAAACGGAGAGAAAACTGTATGGTCAGTAAATTAGAAGGTATGATATGTCTATGAAAATCGGTTGGTTAGTTAAAAGAGCTGTAATTTGTAAGATGAGCTATTATTGTTAATGGAAGGTTTGTTTCTATAGATGTACAGTGCTTACAAGAAGTCTCACGCCTCTGTCTCGTCCCAAGCTAGTCTGTTAAGTATAAAATGGGCGGTCCTTATGGCAGCGGAGGTGTGTTCGGATTGGTGCACATAATTGCTCTAACCCCATCAATGATGTTCACATTTATCTTTGTGTTAATCACTCTATCTATTTATATATAGAGACATACTGTATATAGATATATATAGAGTATGCAGGGGATAACGTGTCTCAGTCCCAGCTATGGTAGTTGTCTTACAATTAACAGTCCCAAGTGCAAGTTACGTTAACACCTCAACATAAACTACCCTGGACTAAAATAACATACGTGAAGCCCTTACCCACAAACCATTTAAAAGGTGTGATTTAAAAGCTCTCTCTCTCTCTCTCTCTCTCTCTCTCTCTCTCTCTCTCTCTCTCTCTCTCTCTCTCTCTCTCATTGTTTTAGTAGGAAAGAATTTATTGGTAAGAAAATATTTTCCATAATACAGGTAATATTAAGGAAAGATTTAAAATAAAAACGAAAAATTACAATGATTCTGCAGAGCCACATTTTCTTACCATGAAGCTCATAATTTAGAAGACATGGCAGGACATGATTAACTTCGATAACTGGATTATCACAGTTTTTAATTCTTTTTATAAGACCGCAATGAGTGTGTCTAATTATCTCGAGATATTGTGGTTAACAAACATTTGCAAAGCTGAGCATGTTAGTGGTAACTTATGTAACAGTTCAAAAGATGTTATAAAACAAATTTAGGGTTGTGCTAGAAACTCTCTATTATAATTAACCCAAAGCTGGTATCCATATAAATTAGTGTTTTCATTGTTGTTATATTAATTATGCTAGACTATCTTCCTGATCCATGTTGGTTCTCTGAATCTTTCCTCTGCCTCCATAAAGTAGATTTTTTCTCTATTGTTTCGAAAATTTTGGTGAGATTGGATGTCAAAAACGCTGGTCTTATAGTTCTTCGCTTAATATATGTTCCCTCTTTTATATATAGAAACAGCGTTCGCTCTCTTCAGGATGTTACGTATTTCTCCCGTGTCTAGAGATCTCCATATCTAATACAGGGGCAGAACTATTTCAATTTTAGTTTTAATAATCACTGTCGCGTTTCGTTTGCCTTGATCTACTGCCGAATGTGATTTCAGTTTTACAACGCGTATTATATTATCTTCCGGTATAAAATAAGTTATTTTCTCCTTATAATTCTTCAAAAAGTGAATTTTAGCATATATTATATCATCATTATCATTTTCATTCATCATCATATCATCATCATCGTTTTTAGGGGTACTGAAAACTGATTCATACTAAACTCTTTAATATTTCAGGTATTCATTTTGGATCATCAGTCGGTGCATTATTTTTTCTTTTGCCGTCCGATGGTCTCGTGCTTTTGTTTTCGTGTTCGCAAAATTATAGCTAGAAGTATTTTCGGTTTACACTGATTACCCCCCCCCCCCACTTTACTCACTCTGTACTCTACTCTCACTCTCTCTACTCTCTCACTCTCTCTCTCACTCTCTACTCTCTCTCTCTCTACTCTCTCACTCTCTCTCTCACTCACTCTCTCTCTCTCTGTGGGAATTACGTTACGTATAAGATCTGTGACACATGGAACAGGTTACCTTCGGAAGTTGTGAACAGTTCCTCTGTGGATCAGTTCAAGAAAAGGTTAGACGAAATCTTGCACACTATTTGAGTGTGTAAAGACATTTAGGACCTCAGTCTGCGGAAATTTCTTTTCCTGTAAAATAGTTGATATCTGGAACCAACTTCCCTCAGAGGATGTTTCCAGTCAAAGTGTAAATCTGTTTAAAAATAGGCTAGACAAAGTACAGAACACACTCATAGTTTAAGATTAAAACCTCAGAAAACTCTGCAGGAGTTCGCTTGCTCGGTGTCTCTGTGAGCAAGCTAAATATAGAGCTATTTATATATTCTCCACTTTCCTGTAAAATTTCCTTGGCTACTTTTCCAGGGTCAATGTATTTTCTTCAACCTTTTTCCGTACCTGCCTCTGGCAGGGAGGGAGCGGAGGGTGGGGAGAGAGCCTTCTACTTTTCTATCCAGTTTTCTACTACTGCTAGCATAGTTGAAAGACAAAATTTTCCCTGGCACCCGTTGCCATTGGTACCTCCTCGGTATGGGCCGCAAGGCCTTTTGAGGTACTTCTTTTCCTTGTAACTCCTTGTAACTCTCTCTCTCTCTCTCTCTCTCTCTCTCTCTCTCTCTACTCACTCTCTACTCTCACTCACTCTACTCACTCTCTACTCTCACTCCCTCTACTCTCTCACTCTCTCTCTTTACTCTCTCTCTCACACTCTCTCTACTCACTCTCTACTCTCACTCTCTCTACTCACTCTCTACTCTCACTCTCTCTACTCTCTCACTCACTCTCTCTCTCTACTCTCTCACTCACTCTCTCTACTCACTCACTCACTCTCTCTCTACTCTCTCTCTCTACTCTCTCTCTACTCTCTCTCTACTCTCTTATATCAGGAGGCAATTTCAGTTTCGGAACAAGGAGATTGTGCTCTCTTTGTACAATTCCCTGGTTCGGCCGCACCTGGAGTATGCAGTGCACTTCTGGTCGCCGACCCTCAGGAAAGATATTGAGAGGCTGGAGCGAGTGCAGGCGAGGGCCACAAATTTAATCCCTTCCATTAGGCATATGGGCTACAATCGACGGTTACGCGCCCTGAACTTGTTTTCGCTGGAAACTCGGAGGCTGCTCGGTCAACTCATCGAGGTTTTCAAGCTCTTACGCGGGTTCAACGATGTCGATTTTAGAAGCATGTTTAGTTTAAATGATAACCCAACTCGCAACAATGGTTGGAAGTTGGATTTGAAACGGTTTAGGATTAGTGTGTGTGGGAATTACTTTACGTATAAGATCTGTGACACGTGGAACAGGTTACCTTCAGAAGTTGTGATTCAACAGTTCCTCTGTGGATCAGTTCAAGAAAAGGTTAGACCAAATCTTGCACACTATTTGAGGGTGTGGAAAATTTTCCCTGGCACTGTTGCCATTGGTACCTCCTCGGTATGGGCCGCAAGGCCTTTTGAGGTACTTCTTTTCCTTGTAACTCCTTGTAACTCTCTCTCTAGGTGGATTGAAAACTGGCTGAAGAATAGGCGGCAGAGGGTTGTAATTAAAGGGTTAGTTCGGGTTGGGCCTCGGTCACTAGTGGGGTTCCTCAGGGTTCCGTTTTGGGGCCACTGTTGTTTATCATTTACATAAATGATATCGACGGTGGCATCGTCAGTCGGATCGCCAAATTCGCTGATGACACCAAACTTGGGGCCAATGTTGGGACGCCCGAAGCGATCGAGGAACTGCGTGCGGACCTAGGTAGGATAGGAGAGTGGTCCGAAAAATGGCAAATGCCGTTTAACTTGGGTAAATGCAAAGTGATGCACATTGGCTACGCCAATCCCAAGTCGGACTACTCGATGTTGGGGAGTAATATCGAGGCGACTGATTTGGAAAAGGACTTGTGTGTGCTAATTAGCAGCGACCTTAAGTTTACGAAACAGTGCGTAGAGGTGGAAAAAAAAGCCCAGAAGCTGTTGGGTTATATCAGGAGGCAATTTCAGTTTCGGAACAAGAAGATTGTGCTCTCTCTGTACAATTCCCTGGTTCGGCCGCACCTGGAGTATGCTGTGCAGTTCTGGTCGCCCACCCTCAGGAAAGATATTGAGAGGCTGGAGCGAGTGCAGGCGAGGGCCACAAAGTTAATCCCTTCCGTTAGGCATATGGGCTACAATCGACGGTTACGCGCCCTGAACTTGTTTTCGCTGGAAACTCGGAGGCTGCGCGGTCAACTCATCGAGGTTTTCAAGCTCTTACACGTGTTCAACGATGTCGATTTTAGTAGCATGTTTAGTTTAAATGATAACCCAACTCGCAACAATGGTTGGAAGTTGGATTTGAAACGGTTTAGCACTACTGTGTGTGGGAATTACTTTACGTATAAGATCTGTGACACGTAGAACAGTTTACCTTCAGAAGTTGTGAACAGTTCCTCTGTGGATCATTTCAAGAAAAGGTTAGACCAAATCTTGCACACTATTTGAGTGTGTAGAAAATTTTCCCTGGCACCCGTTGCCATTGGTACCTCCTCGGTATGGGCCGCAAGGCCTTTTGAGGTACTTCTTTTCCTTGTAACTCCTTGTAACTCTCTCTCTCTCTCTCTCTGATCACACCGCATCCCATCAGAGGTCTTCAGCAGGGACATCTGCAATGTATCCATATAATGTTAATAATAACCGAAACTCGGGGAAAATATACTCTCTGTCTTCCGCTCTACCCCAAATCCTTTTCTCTTAGTGACCTCTTAATACAAACTAATCTATCATATTTTGCGACTTTTTAACTCTGGTAGGATTCAATTCCATTCCTATAGTGTAGGAGATACTTAAATTCATGTGTGTATTATGCCATATCATGTGCATAATAAATAATCATTTTTAAATAGTTGGAGCGTTCAAGGTCATCTGTAATAACACCAGTACACATTTGAAAACTTGTCGATCGATTTTTACAAACTAGTTGGTGATTCTATATAATTTGAGTGCGCTGATCTCAAAAATATAGTTAGTTTTTCCCTATCACGTATGGTTTTCCTACTACAGGGTGTGTCATAAATCCCCCATTATCCCCAAATGTGAACCATCTTATCGAGACCAACATTGGATTGCACATGCTAAACCATAAATTTTGTTGTTATAGACTACAGTAACGCTTACATAATAATGTAGGGTAAATATATATAACAACCAGTCCCGTTCCAGCAAAATACTCTCTCCCCTCCCATCAATGGGTGGTTAACATTTGGGGACAGATGAGGTATTACAACACCCCTTGTAGCACGAAATCTTTAGGTGATAGAGTAAAACCTAATTAAAGCAGAATTAAATAGCTCCTAGCTCTTGGACAAGCATATTGCTTGTTTATGAAAGAATAAAAAAATAACTGAAAGAAACAAAATATATTTACCTTCTTTACTTGCAAACATTTCAGGACTTATTCCAAAGACTTAAGACTACGAAGGTAGATCTGACTAATGACGACTAAACCGGTGCTTCTTTGATGTTTTCTTATGCTGTGCGTTAGGCTGACCTCGTTGCAGACATCAGCAGTAATCCGCCATCATGTTTGTATGCCATCTTCCTTGATATCTTCTTTCCATGGTTTTGATGTCCTTGTGAAATCGTTCCCCTTGCTCCTCACTGACATCTCCGATATTTTCGGGAAAACGGTCAAGATGCGAAAATAAGAAGTGAACTTTCAGGCTCATGTTGCAGCCTAAGGCGCAAAACTTTTTAAGCATATTTTCCACCAGTTTTTCATAATTTTGGCTTTTGTAGTTTCCCAAGAAGTTTTCAACATCTTTGAAACCAAGCCATGCTTCTTTTTCTTTATTGGTCATTGTGTTTAGGAAATGATCGTCTGTCAATAACTTTCTAATCTGAGGACCTATAAAAACACCTTCCTTTATTTTCTCGTAGCTAATCTTTGGATATTTTGAACAAATGTACTTGAAACACTCACCTTCTCTATTCAATGCTTTGACATACTGCTTCATCAAGCCTAACTTAATGTGCAAGGGTGGTAGGAGGATTTTATTTGGTTCAACTAGATGTTCATGTAAAATGTTCTTTGATCCTGAGGTAAGATTCTCTCTAGGAGGCCAAGTTTTCCTCTTCCAGTGCTGGTCACGTGCTCGACTATCGCATTCGCAGATGAAACATGGCATCTTATGTATCCTGATTGCTGCCCAAGTAACATGCAAAGGACTTTGAGATCCCCTTACAATATCCATCTGTGATTTTGATACTGAACTTTTTCCAGAAGCAGTTTCATGTTATCATAGGTCTCTTTTAAATGAGTAGAATGGGCCACTGGGATTGATGCATATTTGTTACCGTTGTGCAGTAACACTCCTTTTAGACTGGTTTTAGAGGAATCTATAAACAACCTCCAGTCACTGGTTTGGTATTCGATGCCTAGCTTGCACACTAATCCTGTGATGTCCTTGCAAAATACCAAGGGACCATCTTCTTCGAAAAAAGGCACGAAGTCTTTCTCACGATTTCTGTACCAAGCGAAGTATGTGTCGGATGCCAATAAATTGTTCTCCTGCAATCTAGACCCCAAAAGTTCTGCAGAGTCCTTAGGCAGATTCAAATCCCTGACTAAGTCATTTAGTTCGGCTTGGGTTAATGGTTTAGGAGGATCTCGGTCAGCTGTTGGCTGTTCATAAACATCATCATTGTCTAGATTTGGAGCTGAATCAGAATCTGAATTGTATTGATCCAGACTCTCGGGTGGGCGGGGAATAGGAACTTCTGGACCATGGGGTACCGGCCTTATTGCAGATGGAAGCCTTGGGTATTGAAGGCTCTCTTTATTCTTTGCATTATAACCTTTAACATTGCAAGAACAGAAGTAGCAGTCGTCGGTATGGTTTCTAGGCTTGCGCCATACCATAGGGATCCCAAATGGCAAACTTTTCTTTTTACCTTTGCTCCAATTCCTTAATGCCGCAACACACGTAAGACAAACCTTGTGTGGAGCCCAACTTTTGTCTTGATCTAATTTAATTCCAAAATAAGGATGGTAAGCTCTATTAATGAAGGTCGTTACATTTGTCCTTTGTTTTACAACATACCGACCACAAATATAACAAAATATGTCTGGACTATGGGTACAGCCTCTAGAAGCCATTATTAAAATTTTAAAGACGTAATGTTAGAATTATCTATCTGAAAAATATGAAAAAACGAAATTAATTAAAAATAAAAAAGGTAAAAAATTACAAAACGCCCCAAAATTGTTTTGCTAATAACTTTAAAACTGTGGGTGATAGAAAAAAACTGGTAGCATTTTTTAATTCAGCGCAGCGAACTGCTTCAGAATCACAACTCAAAATAAAGAAATCGATTTTCATGCAGACCGGTGTAATCTATAGACTACCCCCAAGCCCACTCTCAACACTTAGATTCCCCTAAGACACAGGCGTCTTCAAGTAACATGAATGCGCAGAGATCTAAGGTGTTAGATTCCATATTATATAATTTATGTGCTAGGTTTAAGAACGCTGGCATTGAAGAATGGAAGGAAGGGACAGTAAAAGCGATAATAGGTTTAATGAAGGAAGTGGAATGAGGATGGAGGTAAGCGTTGCTATGTCGAAGGAAACGAGGTTGGGTGGGGAATTACGAAGGGAGGAGGAAAGGGAGAGAGGGGGCTAAAATGAACGCGGGGATGAGTTAAGGGAGAGGAGAGAAATTCATATGAAATGCTAAACACAAACTCAAATATTTATTTTAATGCCCTAGACCTAGAAAGACAAAGAGCAAAATACCTTAAACTAACAATGAATTGACAGAAACAGAAGAGTCTGGTCTTAGACGCACTGATAGGTTTAACGTATGTGGCTAGAGGCCGCCACTCAGAATTACCACTACTACCTAAGTCATAATAAGGTTATTTACTATGACAGAGTAGTCATGAGTAGTTATGGAAATAAAATATGATTATACTGTTGATGGCTGACTATATTCAGTTGGGATATAAACTATTGCTGACAATCTTTGGATCCTTGGCTTTTAAGACGAATTTTTTATGCATATGTTCAACAAAATAGGAAATTGGCTGATTATTATTACCATTCGAAGGGTTGGTACCTTTCACAACCGAAATCAATTTCAGAAGGGGGGTGCATGGTATCCTCATTTCCTTTATCGTCCCAACACGCTTCACATAAGCCATTTACACAAAGATGGAAAGGCCGTCTGTGCACCACGAGACGACCCAGGCAATGCGGGGAGCAATGGTGACATTGCATGAATATGGTGTGCCAATAAGAGAAATATCAAGACGACTAGACGTTCATCGAAGCACTGTGGAACGGTAGATTCATCGGTATGAAGCAGAAAACTCAATCGCTACTTTGCCGAGGTCTGGTCCTCCGCGTTCAACATCTCAAGAGGAAGATGCTGCGATTGTTAATCATGCCAGAGAGCATCCGTTTGTTCCAGCGACGCATATTTACAGACTTCACAAGGCAAGACTTCACAACAGACTTCACAACAGACTTCACGAGGCAGGGTATTTTCCTCGTCGTCCAGCTATAAAACCTGCATTGACGATTGAGCATAAAGAGGCGCGGATGGGATTTGCCTTGTAAAACTTGCCGCAGGAGGAAGAATTCTGGAGAAAAGTTGTGTACTGTGACGAAAAAACATTTTCAACAGATAGTCATGGTTCCCTGCATTGTTGGAGGCAGCGCGGAAAACGCTATGAAGAAGGAAATGTTTTCCCGAGCAAACGTAGTGGTCACATCAATCTCGGTGTGTGGGGCTGGATGTCTGGCTAAAGTGTCAGAGAATTGACTCAAGTAGATGGACGCTTTACTGGACAGCAATATTGCCAGATACTGGAAGAGGTGCTGCTACCCAATGTTCGTGCGTATCTGGTTCCAGCACCGGAACCATTTTACTTAATGGACGATAACAGTCCCATTCATAGGAGTAACGTTGTGAGAGCGTGGTACGAAGATCACCCAGAGATTATTAATCTAATTCTGCCACCACGTTCTTCTGATTTGAATCCGATTGAAAACCTTTGGGCAATAATGATTAACGAATGGGAGCAACGCAATGAAAGAACATTTGAAGCACTTTTAGCTCACACGAGGAATAGTTGGGAGAGCTTACGCCGAACACCAAACATTCCCTACAATCTGGCCTCTTCTATGCCGCAACGATTGCAAGAAATTATTGATGCTGGAGGAAGCTATACGAAATACTGATGTTAAAGCCATGACGTAAATGTGTATCGAATATATATTTATGTTAATATAGAATTTTATTATATTTTTATGTTTGACATCTATAAAAGTATATATTGTGACCATGAAAGAACTTTACTTATCCTTAGTTAGAATCTTTTCTTGCAGTGTCTACGCTCGTGGAGATGATGATATATGCATTGTTGAAACAAACTATGAGAAGGTAATAGTTTCAGGAAAAAAATAAAAACTGGCAACATCGAGATCATCACATGTTTATGGGAATTGTCATATGATATGCTGCCAATAAACTCTTATATACTACTATATACAGTATACTATATTACGTAATAATTACGATGAACAAATCAAATGCAAATTTCTCTGATTCACGGCCCACCAGTCTTGCTTTAGACTAATGACTTTCATAAGATGGGATAGGTTTAACATACAGTAGTTCGTTTAATAGGTTACCACTTAAAACAATGGATAAACTATCTATTAGTGAGACGACCGTGACTTCCTCGAAATGTGAGCGCGTGAGACGTTCACTGAGGAATTTGGTCATTAGATTCTTCACGTAGGATATATATCACAAACAACAATATTGACAACAATTCCCAACAATTACTTAATATCAATAATTGCATTTGAGCAAATAATTTAGACCTGCGTCAAAATAACTTAGGTATCATGCCATGATTTGGGATATTTGTCGAATTAGTCGTTCTCTATAGTCTACAGTATATATTGAGACGGTATAATGTAATGCCCAGCTAATATTATGATGACTAGGATTGCTCCATAACCATCCGAACATCCCGAAACTTGCTCCATTCTGTTTCTTAATCATTTGTATTTTAAACACTAAAATGTAGCAGAAGTGATGTAATGATGGACGTCATTGATTGTGTTAGAGCAGTTATGTGCACCAATCCGAACACACCTCCGCTGCCATAAGGACCGCCCATTTTATACCTAACAGACTAGCTTGGGACGAGACAGAAGCGTGAGACTTCTTGTAAGCACTGTACAAAGATTCTAAAATTCGGAGTTCTGTAAGGTTATTGGATCTGGTTAGAATTTTGAACCGAGTTTTGTGAAGGGGATGGGATGGTTGTTTTCATTACTATGGTTTCTAATTGCGGATTGTGGTGGGCTACTGAGGGGACGGTTAGTACGGACTGATAAGCCCAAATGTTGAGAAAGGCGTACCTCCAGTTGGAGATGAGTACTGCCAATATACGCAGCCTTACAGCCGTCGCACGTGTATTTGTAAACAACATTAGGACATACAGTTTTGGGGATTTGTTTTTGAACTTTAACAAATTTGATAATTTAAGTGGGTTGACGAGGGCGAATCTAAAATTTATTTGGGGATAACTAGACTTGAGCAGTTTGGACACTTCACCTCGAATACGCAATGATAAATAACCATATCAATGATAAATAACCATATTTATCATTGCGTATTCGAGGTGAAGTGTCCAAACTGCTCAAGTCTAGTTATCCCCAAATAAATTTTAGATTCGCCCTCGTCAACCCACTTAAATTATCAAATTTGTTAAAGTTCAAAGACAAATTTCCCAAAACTGTATGCCCTAATGTTGTTTACAAATACACATGCGACAGCTGTAAGGCTGCATATATTGGCAGTACTCAACTCCAACTGGAGGTACGCCTTTCTCAACATTTGGGCTTATCAGTCCGTACTAACCGTCCCCTCAGTAGCCCACCACAATCCGCAATTAGAAACCATAGTAATGAAAACAACTATCCCCTTCACAAAACTCGGTTCGAAATTCTAACCAGATCCAATAACCTTACAGAACTCCAAATTTTAGAATATTTGTACATCTATAGAAACAAATCTTCCATTAACAATAATAGTTCATCTTACAAATTACAGCTCTTTTAACTAACCAACCGATTTTCATAGACATATCATACCTTCTAATTTACTGACTATACAGTTTTCTCTCAGTTTCTGCCAAGTATGGAGGTTGCTGTAAACATTGTGTATTTACCAGTGAGGTAATTTTAATTTAATTTTAATGATTTTAATTTTTTGTAGTGATGTAATTTTAATTTTAATTGTGTATTGATGTAATTTTCATTATTCTCATTTTTGTTTTAAGGTTTTAAGACTTATAATTCACTGATGATGACAAAAGATTTGTCGAAACGTCTGAAGTATAAAAAATATACGGAAATGTTTGCTGTTGTGTTGGTCCTTCTTTTCATATATATATATACTGTATATATATATATATATATATATATATATATATATATATATATATATATATATATATATAAGATTGGGAAAGGTTGCCTCTTGAAAGAATTCCGTATTAGGAAGATGGAGCCGGGCGGAGTGATGGTGGATTTCTTTTGAGAGTTTATTTTGCAATGTTTAAATTGACAGCGGAACTGTAATCGTTGAGGGTTGGCTGGATACTGAGGATATAAAGGGACTCAAGTATGCGGAGGTCGATTAGTTGGTTGGCTGAATTAATGATTCTGAAGTGGGAGGAAAGTAACGGGTGGTTGTGGAGGTGGCAGTGATCCCTTATTGCTGATTTGGAGGGTTTGTTCAAGGGCTGTGAAGTTCTTGTAGAGATCCCACGATGCTCGTCCACTCTTGTTTGATATTGGCGGATGGTACTGCCAATATAGTTCGCTTTGCAGCGAACACAATTAAAAGCGTAGATAGTGGACGAAGCAAGTGGCTGGGGTGTTTTTTCTTTATGGCTGAGGTAAGATTTGATACTATTGTTATTGGTGAAAACGAAATGAAATTTAATTTGGGGGTAAAGCGGGGTGAGTAAGAGACGGAGTTCTGAAAGTATTTTGTGGCTAATGTGGTCGTAATAGGGGAATGAAAAATATTGTACGTCTTTTTTAACAGTGGGAACTTTAAGGGGGGGTTGATAAATATTATTAAGAAAATTTCTGGTTAAGGACTGTAACAGATGTTTTGGGAAAGAGTTATTAATGCTGAAGTTAAGAATTAACTCTATTTCATGATGGAAGGATAAGTACGAGGAGCAAAGATGGTAGGCACGGTGGATTAAAATTTTAATACTGTTTATTTTATATAGCAAGGGGATGTGGCTTAGGAAATTAGTACCTAGGCCTGTATACGTGGGTTTTCGATATATGGAAGTGCTAAATTTGTTGTTTTGTTTAGTAATTGTAATGTCTAGGAAGGGAAGGGTGTTATTGGATTCGTCTTCTTTGGTGAACTTAATGTTTTTATGTTGGGAATTAAGGTAGTTAAGAAAAAGGGGGGCGTGGTTGGCATTGTGAAAAAGGAGAAAGGTGTCATCAACGTATCTTTTATATAGGTGTGGTTTATAATGAGTGGGGCAATGAAGTAGCCAGTTATTTTCGTGATGGCTGAGGAAGATGTTCGCTAGAGTGGCGCTTAAGGGGGATCCCATAGCTAGTGAGTCGGTTTGTTGATAAAGTTGTTGGTTAAAGAAAAAATAGGTGTCTGAGGCAGCGAGCGTGAGCAGTTTGGTACATTCATGTTTTGTTAGATTAACAATCTGGTAAGAAACCCTTCAAGTCTGTTTTACCTAAACCGTGTTATATTTTACTTATTGTCCATACTTTCATACTTTATATCATTTAATTTTTAATCTTTTAATTTAATATATATATAATATATATATATATATATATATATATAATGAAAAGTACTTTGTTTGTTTTTTTAGGAAATGCACTTTCAAATTGTACTTCAAAAGAACGTAGAAAATATTAAAAAACATGATGAAATCGTATGAAGAAATTCGCTTGTCATTGCTTTTATGATGTTTATACTAAAAAGCTTCGTTTCGGAAAGGGAATCCTTTCTGTTGCAGACGAAAACGCTTTCATTTTCTTTTTTATTTCTAATTTTGTTTTTGCCTTTTATTATTAGCACCTCCACTATCAGGGATCTTTTTAGCTTGATTCCTTCCACCAATAAACGGTTCATTTTCAATGAATAATGTTACGAGTACGTTTTCATATATGTATGATGAAAATAACCACGAAGGAAAAAGGAAACGCAGAATGGTGCTCAAGCGCTTTCGTCTAATGACATCCACAGGAACAGTGGGATAACTCTGACAAATGGACGAAAAGGGCACTGGGCGACTGTCCCGTTCTAACGGAATATTGATGCTGTTTCACACACGTGTGCAAATCCTTTCCCGTCTGTCCAATGTAATAGGAATCCCACTGTTTACAACCAACTTTATAGATAATGCCTGAATTATTGGTGGGGCTATTTTTTACTGATATCTTTCACAATATTGTCATGAAAATACTATATTAATATTCAAAAGTTTAAGTACATCAGCAATGCCTAAAAAGCCTGGGAAAAATGGAAGTACTAAAATATTCTTCGACAAAGTGCGAGGGTTATTATTCCTAAACGTTTTCGCAATAGTCTCTTACAATTAAAAAAAGATGGTGAGCTCCATATTACTAAAGTAGACAAGGCTAACACCATAGTTACTATGGACAAAGTGGAATACATTAGAAAAATGAACGAGCTTCTCCAGGACCCCGCCACATACAGAAAGCTTATGAACAACCCGCAGGATGACGTCATCAAATCATTCAGTAATGGCTTGAAACACGCATTCTCAAAGATCATAAGGACTTAATTCCGCTTTTCACGTCCACTTCGCCCTCTCTTCCCTACGGTCTTATTAAAACCCACAAACCTGGCAACCCTATGCGCCCTATTATTAGCTCGGTGGGTTCTATTACCTATAAACTCTCCAAATGGCTTGTCAAAGTCTTGTCCCCCATTCTCGGAACTATCTCTGAGTCACATGTAAAAAATTCCATGGATCTTACTGAAAAACTGAATAATATACACACTGAAACTAACGATAGATTGATCAGTTTTGACGTTTGTTCATTGTTTACAAAAGCGCCGAGTGATGATATGCTTGACTTTCTCTCCCGAGGATTACATAAGTATGACCTGCCACTACCTGCACACATCGTTTAGGAACTCATTAAACTTTGCATCAAAAACTGTAAATTCACTTTCAATAGCAAGTATTATCAATAGGTTTTTGGGATGGCCATGGGTAATCCCTTTTCGACCCTCCTCTCCAATATTTACATGGAGTTTTTCGAAATTATTTACATTCCGAGAATCCTGGGGGTTGACATCCATGGGTGCAGTACGTCGACGATATTTTGTGTATCTGGCTGGATGACTTCCTCCTTCAGTTAAATAATCAAGTCCCCTCCATTAAGTTTACTTTAGAAGTGGAACAAAACAACTCAATCCCATTTTTGGATGTGCGAGTACATAGGGAAAGCCCAGGTTTTAAGTTTAGTATTTATCGGAAAAAAACAAACAATTTGTCCTACGTACACTTTTACTCCGGACATAACACCCCTATCAAGAAAGTCATATTTTCTTCAATGTTTCTCCGCACTCTTAGGATCGCCAGTCCGGAATATATGGATACTAAATTAGAAAAAATCAACAGTATTGGAAGTGATTTGTGTTACCCACCTGCTTTTTTGGAATCTTGTCTTAACAAGGCAAAAATAACTTTCTATCGTGTGAATAATAACCCTCGCACTTTGTCGAAGAATATTTTAGTACTTCCATTTTTCCCAGGCTTTTTAGACATTGCTAATGTACTTAAACTTTTGAATATTAATGTAGTATTTTGATATGACAATATTGTGAAAAATATCAGTAAAAAATAGCCCTGCCAATAATTCAGGCATTATCTATAAAATTGGTTGTAAACAATGTGATTTCTTTTACATTGGACAGACGGGAAAGGATTTGCACATGCGTGTAAAACAGCATCAATATTCCGTTGGAATGGGACAGTCGTCCAGTGCCGTTTTTGTCCATTTGTCAGAGTTATCCCACTGTATTGATTGGAATAATGCTTCAATTTTGTTTCACTCAAGCAACATTGTTAATAGAAATATTCTTGAGTCTGCCCTTATTCAACTTACAAATAATTTTAAGATTAGCCAGGGCCTTTTTTTCGCTTGCTCCTGTTGTTTTGAATTCGTTCAGAACGGATTTAGACAAGAGGGGCAAAGTGCTAAAACTCTGATAGTTTTTCCCTATAAATTTGTATGCTCCTCATTTTAACCTCGTTGCTGTTCCGTGCGTTGGTCTCTCTTCACACTAAGGTCAAGCAGGTGGCCCCGCCTCTAGGTCTGGCTTAGTGGAGGAGTGAGTTGCTTTATTGCGCTCTCCACCGTACATAGCCACGTACACCGGGCTCATCTGGTACCGTCCTTAGCCAGGCATCCAGTCTTCTCTTGAAGACTTCAACTTTGACTCCTGTAACGTTTCTGAGGTCCTTTGGAAGCTCGTTAAAAAGTCTTGGCCCGCCTGACAACCAAGCTATTTTCCTTTAGTGTTGTGGAGGTCCCTTGCCGGGCCTTTAATTTGGGAACACTACACATTCTGCCTTTCCTATTTTCCAGTGTTGTTTGAATGGTAATTGAGTTTAGTTTTAGGTTTGGTACCAGTTTTTCGATCATTTTCCATATGTAGATTATGGTGTACCTCTCTTCTTTCTAGGGAGTACAGATTTAGTTTACATAGTTTTTCCCAGTAGTTGAGCTCTTTGCAGCCATCAATCTTGGCTGTGAAATGTCTGCGTTTCTTCTAGTTTATTAGTTTCTTCCTTTTTATATGGGGACGTCAAAACTGAGTAGTATTCAAGTTTTGGTATAGTCAGTGTTTTTAGCAGGGGAATCATAACTGTCCTGTCCCTTCTTTTGAACGTTCTTAGTACCTGACCAGCGACTCCTTTTGCTTTATTTATCGCTACCTGATTTTGTGTTTCGAATTTCGCATCATCGGTCATTATTACCCCCAGATCGATCGTTTTCGTGTTTCTCTGAATTTCCTGTCTATCTGGAGCATAATATGCAGTCTAAGTTCCTCATTTCTACCATATCTCAAAAGCTGAAATTTCTCGGTGTTAAATGTCATGTTGTTGTCTTCTGACCATTTGTATATTTTGTTCGTGTCCCTCTGCAAGGCCTCCACTTCATTTACATGCTGATTTTTCTGCTGATCTTTGTATCAGTAGCATGGGCGCAAAAGGAGATAGTGCAATGCAATTGCAAATGTTGATCAATGTTGCAGAGGAAATGTTGCGCAACCTTATGCAACAAATGGGATGTTGCAATAGGTTATGCAACGAGGGATTATGCAACTTGGAGGAGGAGTTATTCCACAAGGGTGTATACCTAACCTAAGAGAGAAAGGAGGAGAGGAAGAGAGGTGTTCGCTTGGCAGGAGCCAAGCGCATATTAAGACTTCATCCCAGCGCTTGCTCTTATAAGCCCTTAGTCAGCCAGTTGGCACAGTGTATATACAACGTTTCGACAAATGCACGTACACCCCCGCCTATACGCCATAAAACATTATGCACACACACACACACAACTATATGCGCGATTATATGCGCCGGGTTAGAGACTCGGTAACGACGCATCCTTCCACGGTTGGTAGATAAATGGGAAACCATGGTATCCTAGTGGTCCGTGTTAAACTGTAAGTCTAAGGTGGAATGTAAACATCCTTCCACGATTGGTAGATAAATGGGTAACCAGGGTATCCTGGCGGGGATCCCGTTAAACTGTATTGCAAGACGTGGTCATGTTGTTTATCCGTTTGTTTATTCCTCTCTCTCTCTCTTTTATATATATACAGGGTGTCCATAAATGATTACCCTGATTAAAGCATGCTATAACTTTTAAATAAACACTCGTATTCAAACACAGTTTTAATCATAAGTAGATAAACATACAAGGTTTTGATACATAGATAATGAACTTAATAAGCTTCCACATGTGCACCCCTAGTGGCACGTAAAATGTCTAAACGGTATTCACACTCACGCCACACATTTTCCAACATTTGTGGGTTAACTATTGCAATTGCATCCGTAGTGCGTTCTCGCAATGTCCTGATATCTGGAACAACTGTTGCACAAACCAAATCTTTAACATGACCCCAGAGAAAGAAATCCAGCGGGGTAATGTCTGGTGATCTTGGGGGCCATGGGATTGGCCCGTCCCTGCCAATCCATCGATTTGGAAATGTTGCGTTGAGAGTTTCACGAACAGCATGCGCCCAATGAGGGGGTGCCCCATCTTGTTGGAAGATGACAGGTGGCTGCCTGTCCTGCAGCTGGGGGATGGCGTAATTGGTGAGCATATCCAGGTAACCAGTTGCGGAAACAGGGTTCTCAGCGAAGAAGAAAGGACCAATTATCTGGTCATGCATTAGTCCACACTAGACATTGATCTTCGGACTGCCCCGAATATGCTCCCTTACGGCACGTGGGTTTTCCGATCCCCAAATACGCACATTGTGTCTGTTGACTCTACCACTAAGATGAAACGTAGCCTCGTCTGAAAAGCAGACACATAACAAGAAGTCATTATCCTCGTCAATGTTGTTCAAAATGTCAATAGCGAATTGTTCACGTTTTGGACGGTCATCAGGCTTCAGTTCTTGAATAATTTGTACCTTGTAGGCGTGTAACTTCAAACGTTTGTATAACACCTTGTGCACCGTAGACTTCGGTATCTTTAGTTAGCATGAAGCTTGTCTCACCGATTTCCTTGGTGACCGTGTGAAAGCAGTTTGAATGTTTTCCACCGTCCCATCGGAAACTGATGGTCTACCACTGCTCTTTCCCTTTTCCACGTTTCCAGTTTCCAAGAATGTTTTCATCCACGACTTAATTAACTTCACATCAGGTGCATTCTTTCCATACTTTGTTCTGAACCTTCGCTGAACACTGACAGGAGATTTTGTTTCTGCAAGCCACACAACACATTGTGTCTTCTCTGTCACAGACGCAATCTTAACTGAACAGCTACTACAGCGCTCCTAGCGGCGAATGCGGTAGACGAAACACACCAGCACAGAAACTCTATGCGTGTACGAGATCACCTGTAAAAAGAAAACGGATGTAAGATTCGTCATTAAAACATGAGAGCATACTGTTTTCAGGGTAAACATTTATGGACACCCTGTATATATATATATATATATATATATATATATATATATTTCCCCGTTAAAAAGTAGGTCTAAGGTGGAGTGTAAAGCTTGACCTTCGCCAGAATGAACAATTCGGGCCGACGCCATCGAAAGCAAAGGAGAACCTATATATGTACAATTCCGGAAAAAAGTTCATCAAAAAAATTCTGAAAATTGGTACAAGAAACGTACACAAAATTTATAATCACGCCAAACTGCATTAATTAACTCTCTCCGGCTAACTTGAATTGGATATTACGGTCTTTTTCTTCTATAACTTCTGCAAATTAAAACAGGACAAATGGTACACATAGCATTGAAGGTGAAAATGTACAGCACAAATGAATAAATAGAAAGAGAGTATGATAAAGAAGGGAAATGAAGAGAGGAAGAAAGGCAAAAGGCTTTTAAGCTGATTTGTCTACAACAATTTGTCTAAAGATACAATTCATCTACAACAATTTGTCTACAACAATTTATCTACAACAATTACTCTACAGATACAATTTATCTGCAATAATTTGTCTACAGATACAATTTGCCTAGAGAAACTATTACTAATATTATTTAAAAAAACATACGAAAAACTGTTAAAAACTGTTAACAACTGTTAAAACATACGAAAATATCACGACTTAACCTAACCAATCGTCATTTTTTTAAATAATATTAGTAATACTTTCTCTAGACAAATTGTATCTGTAGACAAATTATTGTAGTTAAATTGTATCTGTAGACTAATTGTTGTAGATAAATTGTTGTAGACAAATTGTTGTAGATGAACTGTATCTTTAGACAAATTGTTGTAGACAAATTCGCCGGACACCAGGCAAAAGGGGTATAAGCAAAAACCTACCTAAACAATTCCTAATTAAACAATGTAAATAGCTGAACAATAGAATGACATAAATATTTATGGAAAATATCTCTCTCTCTCTCTCTCTCTCTCTCTCTCTCTCTCTCTCTCTCTCTCTCTCTCTCTCTATATATATATATATATATATATATATATATATATATATATATATATATATATATATATATATATATATATATATACATCCTTTTGAAAATTGTGGAGTTTGACGCAGAAGTTTATGATCTCGAAATAAACTTTGGAGTTTAATGAATCGCATCCACCACACATCTGTTATTTTTTTAAATTTATTTTACATGATTTTATCTTACGATAAAGCAGGACATCAATAAACTTTTACAACTAGAGAATTGTTTCGAAGTGTAGACCTTCGTGCACTGATGATTTTTCCTTTTCCTTCATGGGGTAATTGATTTTAAAACTATCTTCCAGTTTCTGACGTCTTATTTTTCAGGGGAAATAATAAATTTTCCGTACCTATTTTAGATGGGGTACAATAAACCTTTTTACAAATTTATCTTCCAACCTCGTTAAGCATTTCATATAAATGGATGCTTATCATACGTTCAAATGTCCCTTCCTCTCCAACTCATCGGAACCCCAGAATACGAGACCAAAAACAACGCGTTTCTCTCTACGAATGGGTATATCTGACACGCTCCAGATTTCACGGGGCAGCCAATCACAGCCCTGTCGGCGGAGCCCAGGACCTCTGGTTGGAGGCTAGGCGAGCCTATACGTTAAGTCCCACCCAAATTTCACTGATAGCCAATAAGAAGCTCGCGAATTGGGTATTGTGGGATGTTCCCAATTACGAGCCCCATTATAAAAGGGAGCATTTTCATCTGGAATCCTCATCAGTTGTATCATCAGCGAGTGCTACAGAAATATCTCGTCATGAGTCAGTCACAGCAACTCTACCTCTCTCCGGAATTATTTGAAGATGAAGATTTCTACGCAGTGGCTGGGCTCCACCTTTTCGAGGCGACTGACCAGAACGAACTTCTTTCAACGCAGACTGTTGCAGAAATTTGCGATGGAGTGCAAGAGCCAACGGATACATCATTTGAAATATAATTAACTTAATTTGTGATTATATACGTCGGTTCATTCGGTGCCAGTGTTAAATAATTTATAAAAGGCCATAATAAATGCGTTTTGAAAAATAGTTTGTGATTTAAGCGGAAGGCCGAGCTATGCATAATTTATAAAAAGCCGTAATAAGACGAAGTGAAAGGCTATCTGCCCAGAGGTCGAGGCCCGGTCTCTCTCTCTCTCTCTCTCTCTCTCTCTATATATATATATATATATATATATATATATATGTTCCTCTGTGTGTATTTTTGTGAAAAAAATAGGTTTTTAATTATTGCCCAATGTGTTATTTAATTTATAAAAAGCCATAATAAATGCGTTTTGAAAAACTAGTTTGTAATTTATTCTCGGTCTTTATACAACGTTTCCTTCATTGCAAGTATCATAATTTTTAAAATTTGTAATAAAACGAAGTAAAAGGAAATCTGCTCAGAGGTCGAGCTAACCTAGCATGGCCTAACCAGATATAATATAACCTAACCTAACCTAGCATAGCCTGACCAGTCGTAATATAACCTAACTTAGCATAGCCCTTACGGGTGTGATATAACCTAACTTAGCATTACCTAACCGATTATAATATAACCTAACCTAACCTAACCGGACATAATATAGCCTAACCTAGCGTAACCTATCCGGGTATAATATAACCTAACCTAACCTAGCACAGAAGATAAAACTTTTCACCCCACCCTAGACCTACGATTTAACGGGAATCCATCACCCAAGCGTTTTCTCTTATTGTAGCTCCCTCCCCATATATATATAATATATATATATATATATATATATGTGTGTATATATATATATATGGTTGTATGTGTTAACAACCGGGATCGTTATGGGTGTGACATAACCTAACCTAGCATAACCTAACCTGTTATAATATAACCTAACCTAACCAGACATAATATAGCCTAACCTAGCTTAACCTATCCGGGTATAATATAACCTAGCCTAACCTAGCCCAGAAGGTCAAACTTTTCAACCCATCCTAGACCTACGGTTTAATGGGGATTCCATCACCGTGCGTTTTGCCATTCATCTTTTAGTATAACCTAACCTAGCGTAGCATACCCCGGCATAATTAACTTTATTTTAACTTAACTTTAAATGATTCAGTATGAACTAATCATGTTCATTTCTCCTTAAAGGACCGAAACGGAGCTTGAACGTGTTATAGCTACTTTTCGTTTTGATGAAAGGGGAATAAATGATTTGGAGGCTTTACCACACAGCCAACCCAGTGACCTGAATATCGAGGTTGAGGTATTGGCTCACATCCGGTCTAACGAACGCCAGGTCATCGAGGATTAGGAACTAATGTAAGTTTTTTGTCTACTCACATTTTATAGTAAATGTTTCATTAGCGGTTATCCTCAATTATAGCCTAGTTTGCACTAAGCTATGATTTCTAAACACAATTCATGAAAAATTGTACTTTAATTAAAAAGAATCAGATTGAACTAAGCATGTTAATTTCTCCTTAAAGTGCCGATACGGAGCTCGAACATGATATAGGAAGTTTTCTTTTTCATGAAAGGGAAATAAATGATTTGGAGGCTTTACCGCGCAGCCCGCCCATGGGCCTGAATACAGGGGTCGAGGTATTGGCTCACATCCGGTCCAACGAATGCCAAGTCATCGAGGAACTAATGTAAGTTTTTTTTGGGGGGGGCGTTAAGAACAAAACACATTGTATTTTCATTTAATTTATTAAATGGTAGAAAACATGTACAAAGCGGCTTACAGAACTAGCGTCCATTAAATAAGCCTTAATAGAGACATTTTACAAATATGCCTTTAAACAATATAGATACAATTATACACCTTTACACAATAAAACGAATCGTCACAAATGTGTACCTTTTTTTTATCTGTCTGCATATCAACTCGTCATTCATTTCAGTGTCGCATAAATCGAATAATCTTAAAAAATTTATAAATCCCTTCCCACGTGACATGTGTAGGAAAATGAAAGGCTATACATGCCACAAGTATTACTAAAATATCCTTGGAAACGGTAAGGATTCCACACAATTTCAGAAACATGTATCTGCTCGACACAATTTTACTATAACAGGATCATTCCAGGGCTGAGTGCCGAGTGAATCAAAATAGTAAATTCTTTCCCTATTTTTAAAATAGATTGCAAACCAATGAATCCCATCACCCCCCACAATGTCGATGTTCACGATAATCCCGTACCAGTCTCTCGTAGTTGGCAATTTCAATATTTCATTCTTCGCAAACACGCCGATAAATTTGGGGCGTGTGATTAAGTCACTTTTCATTACTCTCTGGAGTGTATTTGCGTCCATTCTAAAAGTCTGTGACCACGTTCCTGAAACGGTCAACTTCTATTAGAGCCTGTGATTCGAGGTAGACGAGTACACTAATAGGCGCGTCCATAGGGTTGGCGAATTCCAACCTGACTGAGATGTTCCCACTTTGTTGTGGACTTAAGTGCGTATTTATACTAGCAGACAAGTCAGGCGTAATATCAAATAAATAAATGTTAAATTCTTCCACAAATTATTTCTGCGTTACGCCAAACCCAAGCTCGTCACAGGCCCCAGCATTATGAGCCAGACTACTATAAGCTCTAGCGCAGAGCGGGAACACAGCGTCTGATGAGTAATCCGTGGCCATAGTTCTTACCAATGCAACGCCATTTGCGTATAGAGTTATATTTTTAAGGCCGAAATTCTCGAATTTAAAGGCGCTCTTTTTATATTTTCCGTTCATCGAGGCATGGTCCTGCATTCCAATTAATAACCTTTTACGTAGAACTCCAAGGGCCACGTTTTCTAGCTGCTTCGAGGCCAACCCGGCTGGCACCCGGCTGGGTAGTTTACTGTTGCGTGTATTAAATTTTTTTCAATTTCTACATATTTCGGGGAACTTAATTTCACTCGCCGTACACGTAAATATGTTTCCATGATGTGAATCACAACGGGTTTTGCGCCCTCTTCTTCATCAGAGCCCAGATTTATGCAGTTCTCAGGACTCGTGCGGTTGAGCTTTATTTTCAGATCGACGCCGTTCATAAGCAATTTCTCCTGGAACGCGAAGTCTGTATGAAGACGCCCAAAACACTCGTATATCTTTTTTTTTAGAATTTTTAAATTTATCCTTTATACTACTTTCATCTTTAGTCTGATAATAGCGCTCGGTGGTTAAAAAGGTGTCCTTCGCTTCTTTTGAAACGTTAAGGACATTTTCCAGATAGGCTCGTAGGTGATAATAACCCGTTCCTACCGAGATGTTAAACTGATTTAAATACACCTCACACTGGCTGAAAATAGGGTGTAGAAAGTTGGTTTCAGGGTATGCAGAGTAACTATCATCGCAGTCTGTTCCATCTGAATGGGTTATACGCAGTTTAGCGTACATGTGCATGCACCTCGGGTCAAAAAAGTAAGGGCCTGAGCTGGGTATTACGAATTCTATAGGGGCACTCGGTGAACTAATTGTGTTTAATGGGTTAATTGTAATAAAGTCTCTATTCTCAATAGAGACCTGAGTAGAGGGCATATCAAAGAGGGACAGTTCCGATTTACAGCATTGTGAACTACACGGATGGATGAAACGCGCCATGACAAGTCAGAAATAGTACAACCTCTCTCGACAACTAGTAATCAGCCTATGACTCGTGAGAGTAGTGTCCTCAGCTTATATCAGTTAAAAAAATGACGAGCCATAGGCTTCATACGCTTAGAGCACTTCTTTTTTATTTCCTTTTACGTTTAGCGCCACGTGATGGTAACCCCTTCTTCCTGACAGTTCTCTTCTTTCCGCCACCATGCATTTTTCTCTTTGCATCTTTGATGATTTCGTCCCGTGTACGTTTTAAATCTTTTTTTAGAGCCTCTTTAAGTTTAGTTCCACCCATTATGTCTTCTACCGCGTTAAAACCTGATTGTAACGCCTTCCTCCCGAAGTATCTCGCACCCCTCTTCAACAGTGGGACGGCGGTGCGTAGTATGGTTAAAAAAATGGATCCAAGCCCATTCCCACGCTGATATCTCACCCCTTCGGGTCATTATAACTGAATGCGACGAAAGTATAGCTTCACTGTTAAGCTCCCATCACCGAATGGGAAATTTTTTCCCTCAATCGTTCTTATATATACCGAGATATTAGTTAATAGATCAGTCGCAACATTCACATAATGGGGCTTGTCATATGTAATGCTCAAATTTTCCCTCTATAGTTGGAGATGTGTGCAATGCGCAACAGGAGCGCCTGGGTGTCCCCAACAAATTGATGCCCTACGATATTGCTGTAAATATAGCACATGTCTGGGGATGGGCAGCTTTCACCCAATTTCTCCATCTTCAGCTGATACATTAAGCCGGACAAGTCATGTTGTGCCTCGTGAAAGGTATCTCTTTGGAGAGCTGCACTATATCGACCCTCAGCCACAATTGTGAACAGCTCTTTATGCAGGCGTGTCTATGTTTACGACTTCAAAGAGTAAATCGTTTGTCAGGTACGACTTTTCAAGACTCTTGTTTAACCCCGTTACAATGTCCATGGCTGTGTCATAATGACTGATTCCTAGCATTATATTTGTACTATAGTACTGTACCTCACCGAACAGGACTGATCGCATAGTACTGTATTGTCTAAGGTTATGTCTAATTTTTCGCACACATCGATTCTTCTAAGGATCAGAAATATGATTTGCTCATTTTCAAGAGTTAAAAATTTGGTAGCTAACTGGAGTTCACATAAACCCACCTCATACGAATCACGCTCCAATTCAATGGGTCCTTGGAGTTCTGTCACAAAGTTGGCCAGGGTGTTGTTAGGATGTACAGGACGGAGAAGAAGAGGACGGGAGTGTGACATAGAAGAGGCTAGGAGCCATGTTGCATACTATTTAAGCTTCATTATTGCAGCAGCTTTTATATAGGTGTTGAAGCTTTCTGGGTAACCCCGCCATTTCACCAGGTACATTTTTCACTTTCCTGAACCTTTGCTGCCTAAAATTTTTTCAATTTTAAACAAACTTTTTCCTAAATTAAATGTCACTTTCTGCAACTCCTCGCTGTAAAAGCCTCCAGCAATCTTTTTCCCATTCAAATCTTCAACGTAATACATCATTATCTCGCCTTTAGGACTCATAGCACTACAGTAACTTTAAAAATCTCAAGTGTCCATCCTTGCTCAAATCCCTTCGCGAATTTATTTCCAGAACATGATAGCCTTACATAATCATTGATTTTGAAATGTGTAGAGTGTGGTGGCGGTGCTTCATCTCTTCTCACCACTTCGTTAGGTGTTATGCGATTCGTACGGTGGGATGAACGGTTGTATGACGACGCCAATGACCCCAGAATGTTTATATATCTGTATGTGTTTTTATGGGTAAAATAGCGATGCGTTCCTTTATGGTACGTTGAACTCTTTCAGCTAAAGACGCCTTATGTATAGAACTGCTAGTGTAGTAACTGATATTAAATTCTGTCAGCATGTTCTGAAAAGCGCGGCCTGTAAATTCTTTCCCCATATCCGTACAAAAATAGCCAGGAACCCTATCTTCTTTTAACATCAATGTTTTGGTAGCTTTAGCAACTGTTTCAGGCGATTTATTTTTCAGTGGAATTAACTACAGATATGTAGAGAATACATCTATTATGAATAGGATGTAACGGTATCCGTCATTATACACTGAATATCTTTGCATCTCTGTTAAATCCGCCTGCCAAATATAGTCAATCGGGGCCGCTATTGTCTTGGCCGTTTTAAACCTTTTTCTCACCGGCTTATGAAGTGTATAAGCATCCTGCTCCCGCAAACCCTCTCAACATCTTTTTACCCTACTCCATCATTGTAAACACCTATGTACAGTCTATTAACGCCGCCATAGAAGGTGGGGTCAGAAATGTCATAATAGCGTTTACTTAATACGTTAGCCATTTGCGTATTTTAGAGAAACGTGGTTAAGGTTGGCCGTTTGTTCTCTTCTTTCTCCTCTTCAGAGACGCTACTGCTGGGGGCGATGGCGTACTCAGTTGTGACACATGCGAAACTTCATCCAAGTCTTTTAACCTATTCAGGTTACCTATCAATGTTTTGGGGACATTTATTTGTTGTAGTATTGCTTTAGTATGCTTCCATTCTGTTGGTGAGGGCCTGTCCCACTTTCTCACCAGATAATGGACAATGTCAACGATGTTGGATCCTTGTACCCTTGTTCCTTCAACAATGACCTCGCCTGTATCGGCCCATTGTATGATGGGGTCTTCACTCAATAGATTATAAAGACTTAAGCCCTTATTCCTCAATGTATGTGGGAGACTACTTTTTAACACATGTTCGATGCGTTGCGTTCCGTTATTCTTTGGTTGATCATCTCTAACGTCGGGCCCAGGTCCTATGCCGCCATGTTCAGCGTTGCTCGCGCTGTGCCTAATAACCACGGGGAGCTCTGTCGGATTCTTACAATCTTCGTACTCATGAAGAAACTTCTGCAAATCGCTTTCCATTCTTTCAAGCCTGCTTTTAAGGGGTTCTAGAGCCGTGTCTGGAATCTTTGAACTTTGCAATGAAGCATACACCTCGTGCGGAATCACTACCACTCTCTTCATTATATTAATCTAGTCAGTAACGGACCCAAAACTGAAAATAAGATGGGGAGGAATGATCCTCCTCTCTGTACAATAATTCGCTTTTTCTTCCCCACAGTTTGACTTTTACGAGCGAGCGCACGTATTATGTTCTTGTAACGACGTAAGCGACCCTTCTGAGGGGGGGTTTCATTGGCACATTACACTTTATAACGTTAAGACAGATTTCACGCATTTTAAAAAGTCGGAGTCGATATTTTTAACAAACATCTGTTGCAATGCCCGGGGCAATCGTTGATAGATTTTTATTAATTCACGATATTTCTTCAGCCTATTTGTCATTTTGGAATATACACCGTTTCAGGTTCGTGTGGGAATATATTCTTTCTTTGAACCACCCTAAACATGTTTCGCGGGTGAAGGTCACAAAGCAAATATCCGTAACGCGTAAGGAGTTTTTGGATGTTTATAAAACATCCAAAAACTCCTTACGCTGATTCGGGAACATTTGATTGGCCATTACCCCAATTTGTGACACATCTCTACGTTGTGCGAATAAGACTAGATATTGTGTATTTAACGACACATCGCGCATGTATCTATTTTTGAAAAATAGATTTTGATTGATGAAGAATACGCTTATGTTAAGATGGTGGGAGAACACTGTAAATGTCTCGGCAAACGTTTTATCCATTTCCAACCTGAGATCCTCAATTACAATGACTGTATGCTCATTACCTTTTAACGAATTAACGTCATATACACATTTGTGGAACAAAATTTCATCTTGGTACTCGTTGAACACTGACTGATACGTTGAATAGCACCATATTACTTTATGCACAAATTTTGAGAACATCTCCCCCTTATCTTTAATGATTTTAAGCATAAATAGAGTTTTACCACATCCTGTAGACCCAGAAATAATACATGTGGAGGGACTTGTGAACCTGAATTTTTCTAGAGATTCCATCTCTAACACGTCACACCCCTAAGTGGGTAATTTACAAAATATTACAAAATTTAAGTGTTGCTCTTTATATTCTTGTTTTTCTTCTTCTACAGAACCGTGAATGACGACCATCTACAGCCCCCATCATCGATATCACAGATGAAACCGATGACCGTGTAGCTACAGAATCCTTCCCCGCTGACGAACCCTCACCAGCGATACCTGTAGCATGCGACAATTCAAAGCGGAGCATGATGAAGAACCCTCCACATCAGGTATAAAACGTGCCAGGATTGCGTCGCTTGTTAGACCCCCAGTAATAGAGCCCCAACCCTCTACGTCTTAGGACACAACCCCCACAATAGTATTCTTGTTCAGTTCCGGGTAATTCCTCCACAGCAGCAGCAGCTTCTCATACTGTGGAGGATGGTATAACATTCGAGTTGGTGCGCACCGCTACCCCGACTCCTGCCCTGACTAGAAATCGGTATGTGATCAGGGTTGACCATGGCTCCCTGTATAGCAACGGTGTTGGACTGCGACGCGTAGTTGAACGCGTTGTGGAGTTTGCCCTTCAGAACCGCAACGAACGTGAAGTCCGGACGAGGTTGTCCTTCAGGTTCGGGTCAGATGACGGGAACGTAGATGATTTTTGGGTAGTAATACCGTTCAGACGTTTGGCGGCTGTAGACATAGAATATGGTGTCCGGCGAATTTGTCTACAACAATTTGTCTAAAGATACAGTTCATCTACAACAATTTGTCTACAACAATTTATCTACAACAATTAGTCTACAGATACAATTTAACTACAATAATTTGTCTACAGATACAATTTGTCTAGAGAAACTATTACTAATATTATTTAAAAAAATGACGATTGGTTAGGTTAAGTCGTGATATTTTCGTATGTTTTAACAGTAAACTAACGAAAATATCATGACTTAACCTAACCAATCGTCAAGGGTGTACTAACTTTTTATGGCCTTTCTCTGAATCAATAAATTGAAGAGGCATTGTGGGTTACTGAACAGTGAACAATGTAAAAGTTCCAGGATGACTGCAATTTTAAGTGCGAAAACCTGACATGTTACTAAGATTTAAAAAAGGCAACAAACGAACAAACGTTTCAGAATAGCTTAAACTATAAAGGCACAAACGCAAGACTTAAATTATAAAAGTTAACTAATTTTCGTATTTAAATTATTATTATTTTTTTTTAAATAATATTAGTAATAGTTTCTCTAGACGAATTGTATCTGTAGACAAATTATTGTAGATAAATTGTATCTGTAGACTAATTGTTGTAGATAAATTGTTGTAGACAAATTGTTGTAGATGAATTGTATCTTTAGACAAATTGTTGTAGACAAATTCGCCTAAAAGCATAGAATATATCTTGGGCCGTATAATGCAGGCCTCTCAAAGTAGTACAGTCTTCAATATGGACAACTTCATGGTAGATATTGACAGAGTATTCCGGGTTGCGGGTCATAGTGCCACACCTTATACTCTTAATTTCAATTCTCCGGTTATTTACAGAAAGCATTTAAACGTCGATCGTGGTTGCGGCTTTATAGCAATAGTCTTAGCTCATATGTTCACTGTGCTAAATACATGGACGCAAAAAATTTGACTGCCTCCGGTTGTGCAGCGTGCTCGTAAACTGGCTTCAGATTGTAAACTTGAGTTTGAGTGTAATATGGGTCCTGAAGAACTGAGAAGGGCCGAGCAGGAAATGCATGCGCGTATAGTCGTATTTGGAATGGATGATCGTCGTAGGACTGTGTATGTTTTTAAAAGCTGCGTGAGAGATCGTACAAGACCTCTACTTATTTTAGGATTGTCAGGAACATCGTATCTCCCCATCTGTAACATAAGGGCTCTCTACGCCAGTTATGATAAAAGTCGAAAATATGGAAGGCATCATGATTTGTATAAGGGATGTCTCGAGTTTGCGGATGATATAGTGAAACATTGTAAGGATTGCTACATGGTACAGTATGTGAGCAGTGTAAAAGCCCCAAATGTGAAAGTCGTGTAGTTGAAACAGAGAAGAGTGAAAGGAATGTGTGTAAACGTACATTTTCAATAATAAATGCTTTGAACTCCATAAATCAATTGGCACTTGCAGGAAAATGAGGATTTATAAATGCGGTGTTTCACATGATGGATAACTGGGGGAATTTCAAACATAAATACGATGAAATTCACTGTTCTACATGTCATGAAAAATATATGGCGGATGGAGTGAAGCATGTATGTTATATGAAAGTTGCTAAGCCTAAACATAGCCCTTGTATAACCGTGTACTACGATATAGAAACTTACACGAACTCGTAAGTCAGACTATCTGTGATGAGTGCATGGAGATCGAGTGTGGCGAGTGTCACAAATGTGGAAAACGGACATACGTTTTTAAAACGACTGCACACGACAGCCCTGTGAAACTCTTTGTATCCTATAGTGTCAAATTAGCGGACAAGTTCAAAAACATGACTGTGTGTATATTCTTGCCTATAACGGGGCAAAATTTGACACACAGTTCATTTATAAGGAGGTGCTTGAACACGAGTCGTCTGCGATATTTACAGGTGATCCCTTGAAAAGAGGCAACAAACTAATACAGATGCAGATAAGAGGTAGTGTACAGTTTAAAGATACCTTACTGTTCACGCTTTGTAAATTAGCCAAGCTACCCAAGGTCATGGGCGTAGCCGCTGAAGTTTCAAAAGGGTATTTCCCTTACACATTCCTCACTAGCGAAACTTTAAATTACGTAGGACTACCTCCACCCAAACATTACTTTAACTACACCAACATGAGTGATAGTGAGCGTGAGTCCCGACCACGTTCGCCTCATTTGTTTTACAGTGTTCAAGAATAACTTCATGCCTAAAGACACCTTAGCAGTCATTCACAGAAACAACCGCCGCAGTTATGGGCACAAGACTATTTACTGGCTCACACACCTACAGCAACAGACCGGGGTATACATAAAACATGCCAGCAACACGAGTGAAGTACCCGTTAAGGTCAATGGTCGTGTTTTTTGGGTTGATGGCCTAAGTGAGTGATCCAACCACTGTGTATTCCTTTAACGCTGCTGATGGCATGGATGCCCGCGCGCTGAGTGTGCCGTCCAAGGGAATCTCCATGGAAGATCCCCCGACCACAGCCTCGCATGGACCCGTAACTGCGATCAACTTATAGGTTCCCAGTTCACTCACAAAATCGTGTGGGAGCATGAGTATGATGCACAGATGGAAATAGATGACCAGTACCGTGAAGAAATAAGGGCCACCAAACATTCAATGGTGCTGGGCCCCCTCAAATGCGGTGACAGCTTGTTTGGAGGGCGTACAAACCCATTCAAGCTATACTTTCCTCCTACGGAGGGCGTGAAACTCCATTACTACGACTTCTGCGCTTTATACCCTACGTGATGAAGAACAATCCGTACCCCGTAGATGTACCTGAAAAACTGGTGGGTCCCACCATACCAACCATCGAGGAGTTTTCAGCTAACTTGAATGAGCGCTACTTTGGAATGTCTTTCGTAAATGTGCTCCCCACTCGCGATTTATGGATGGCGATCTTACCCGTCGTTATAGATCACAAGCTCATGTTTCCCTTATGCGTGAAATGCGCACAGGAGAACAACGTGATTATAACCATACAACCAACCAGCTTAAGGTCAGAGGTGTATATACAAGCCCTGAGCTGGCCCTAGTCGTTCGCCATGGGTACAGAATATTGAAGATACATGAGGTGTGGAGGTTTCAGAAACTACCCAACCTTTTCACACCATATATAAACGTTTTTTTGAAGGATAAGGTAGAAGCATCGGGATATCTGCGAGGAGTTGAAACCGAAGATGAAAAAACGGCTTATATTCAGCGTTCCCGTGCCCATGAAGGTATACAGCTTGACCGTTCCTAAATTGTTAAGAATCCTGGCAAGCACTTTAGTGCAAAGTTATGTCTAAACAGTCTTTGGGGGAAATTTGCACAGAATACTGGCAAAGGGAACGTTCATTTGGCACAAAGTTAGAGTAAAGTCTGGGATTATGCCAACGCTCCCGATAAAGAGGTTATGGAGATCGTGAATGTAGGTAATACTTACATAATAAAGTACAACATCACCGAACTGGCCACAGATACCTCACGGGTAACAAACATACCTGTAGCCAGCTTCACAACGGCCTACGCCCGCATCAAGCTTTGGGGACTACTGCACTCTCTTGGGCGGAGGGTGCTGTACGCTGACACAGATAGCGTGATATTCACAGCGAGGGAGGGTGAATACATGCCTGCTATTGGGGAATTCCTCGGAGAGTTAACTGATGAGATCAAGGATGAGTATGGTGATGGTGCATACGCAGACTCATTTGTAGCAACAGGGCCAAAAACCTATGGGGTACGGGTGAAGGTGGGGGATGATATGAAGTATATCGTGAAGGCTAACGGTATCACGCTTAACCATGCGAACCGACGAGTCGTTAACTTTGACTCGTTGAAGGAAGATGAGGGCGACCAGCCACCCCAACTGACGAAGTCATTGCGTGTGTTCAGGCGTGAAACCGGTACCATTAACTATGTACTTGAAACGATTTGCAGGCACGCAAAGAAACGTAAAGTTATTTATTTAAGTGTTGAGGAGATGAATAGAATCTTCGTGATAGTTGAGAAGTGGGGTGAGGATCGTTATAAAATTCCTGCAGGTGTAGGTACAAGAGAACAGATTAGTGATGCCCCCTCATATTCCGTTATTTGCACGTTGTGTATAAATAACGATCAGCTATACATTGATATACGATGATGTGGAAGAATGCATCTGATAATAACGTTCTTGTCCCACGCGAAACAGTTTCATCCTCGACAGAATGTTTGAAATCGTCGGATTCCGCAAGCTGAAGCCTATACTAGACGCGCGTGTTACGGATATGGTTTATTTTGACACGGTTCTTGAATACGCATACACCGCTCTGCTCGACGGATTTATCAAATGTAGGAATGAACAAGGCGAGAATGGTCTAGAGCTGGATGCTTAGTTAAAAGGTTTAGACTCTTCAAAATATCGCGAACTTTGGTACAAAACACTTGAGCGGTACAGGGCAGAGCTCGCCTATACTGTTCACCCTGAAGAGTTGTACCTCTATATAAAGAAATGCTGCCGTTACGACTTCGAAGATTATTTCAATTGTCGCTATGCAGAGTGAAGAAGAGTTCACGATTGAAAAGCTCGGGACGGTGAGAAAAAATCCTCGATTGGAAAGGAGTGTTTATAAACTTGTTTTTAATAATGATTTTGTGGCTAACGATGACCTCTTTGTGCGTGCTTTTGATTGTATTCTAGCCGTGTTTAAGGATAACTTGCCAGCCGAATGTAAAGTGGGCAAGAAAATAGTACTGAACGATATGAAGGCCATTTATATCAAGTATAGGTATCCATATAACTTGAGGGGTGAACTATTGTTAAGGCGTATTTACGGCGTAGTGCAAAGCAATAATGATGTGACTGTAGACTCGATTGTGAGTGAGTTTAGTGTTTTGCGCCGTAGAACATAAAGCATTTTGATGTATATTTAATTATTTAATATAATTGTGTATATATTTTTTCCTGTACTAATATGTCGCTGATTATACTCCTTCGTTTTGTATATTATTATTATTTTATTTTCAATATTATTATTTTCAATATATTTAATTATTTAATATAACTGTATACATATATATTTTTCCTGCACTAATATATATGGTTGTACTACATCTTTTTGTATATTTTTGATTATATATATATATATATATATATATATATATATATATATATTTATTTATATATATATATATATACATATATATATATATATATACATATATATATATATATACATATATATATATATATATATATATATATATATATATATATACAGCGTGTCCCAAAGAAATGTATACCCACTTTGTTCGATAATACCAACTATGAGGATAATAAATATTACTTTTTATGTTTTTTAATAAAGAATTTTCTCCTGAATCTAAATATGTAATTATTTTTATTAGAAATTGAAGAACAAAAAAGTTACAGATGTTTAAATTATAATTATTATTTTCGAGACTTCATGTGCGATATTTTCTAATATTTTAACCGACTGTTTTGAGGTACTTATGTTTAGTGTTGATATTGAAGCATAAATGTTGTAATTATTAGTTAATTCAAAAAATTTACAAATTCCATGGTTAAATGACACTTTATCTAAGATGCTCGACGTCTTCCAGAACGTTGTTTTTGTAAGTTTTGCACAGTGCCGTCGGTTTCAGACTTATCTCGTATACGTGCAAAAATATTAGAAAATATCGCACATGAAGTCTCGAAAATAATAATTATAATTTAAACATCTGTAACTTTTTTGTTTTTCAATTTTTAATAAAAATAATTACAGGTTTAGATTCAGGAGAAAATTCTTTATTAAAAACATATAAAAAGTAATATATTTATTATCCTCATAGCTGGTATTATCGAACAAAGTGGGTATACATTTCTTTGGGACACGCTATATATATATATAATATATATATAATATATATATATATATATATATTCCTCGTTCGTATTTCTTATGCTATTATTATTTTCATTTTATTTTTTGATCATATATATTCCATCGTTTGATTGCATATTTATTTTCTATTTTGATTATACATATATATTCCTCGTTCGTATTTCTTATGCTATTATTACTTTTTATTTTATTTTTCAATCATATATATTCCATCGTTTGATTGTATACTTATTTTCTATATATTTCGTGAAATTGATTCCAATAATTCGTCTAAATAAACAGAATGATGTAATGGTGTTTTATTTAATTCTTTTGGTTGTAAACGACATTATTATTTAATTATATGAAATGTCTACCTTCTAAAACGGCTGACGGATTTCTAAGCCAACTGTCAAAAATATCTGAATAGCGCAATCTGGCAGTTGAAAAGGTAATATATATATATATGAAAATTATTTCACGAAAGTAACACGTGAAAAATATTTATGATGAATAAAACCACGAAGGAAAGGAAACACAGATGGTGCTCAAGCGCTTTCGTCTAATGAGGATGTCATTAGACGAAAGCGCTTGAGCACCATCTGTGTTTCCTTTCCTTCGTGGTTTTATTCATCATATATATATATATCTGCCTTTGAGGTATTCTACGTGAACTGGCTGGTTAAGCTAACTGGCGAAATATGCCAACTCTCGAGAATATATGCTTTAATTAAATAAATAGCGCAATCTGGCAACTCATCCCTAATAATGTACACCTGAACAAGCCATTTACGCCTTCTAAGTCAACTGGCTGGTTAAGCCAGAATATATGCTTTAATTAAATAAATAGTGCAAGCTGGCAACGCAACCCTAATAATGTACACCTGAACAAGCCATTTACGCCTTCTAATTCAACTGGCTGGTTAAGCCAACTGGCAGATTAAGCCTGAATATATGCTTTAATTTAATAAATAGCGCAATCTGGCAACTCAGCCAGTTAAGCCAACTGGCTGATTAGGAACTTATAAGACAGCGGCTGCTCGGCTGAAGTCTTAATATGCGCTTAGTCCCTGCCAAGCGAACACTCCTCTCTTCCTCTCTCCTTTCTCTCTCTCTTAGGTTAGGTATACCCCTTTGGGGGGTTTAGGCCGTCCCAACTTCTCCCCCAAAGAGGTCTCCCTCAGTGGGAGTTCATTACAATTTGGGGGATAACTCCGCCCCCAAGTTGCATAACCTCTTGCAACAATCCCCCATCCTCCCTTTGTTGCATAACCTGTTGCACCATTCCCTTTTGTTGCATAAGGCTATGCAACATTGATCAACATTTGCACTTGCGTTGCACTCTCTCCTTTTGCATCCACACTACTGCATCGTCCGCAAAGGATGTTACTATACTGTTGCTGTTTACTCCACTGTCTATGTCTGTTAGCATGATAATGAACAGGAGTGGGGCCAGTACTGGCCCTTGTGGTACTCAGCTGCGTACTTCCGATTCTGATGATGATATACCTTGAATTTTGACGACCTGTAGACGTTCTCTGAGGAAGTTGTAGATCTATTTTCCCACTTTGTACGTTATTCCCATATATATATAATATATATATATATATATATATATATATAATATATATATATATATATATATATATATATATATATATCGCTTACATCCCATCTCACTAAAATATTTGAAAGAATAGTTAGACAGAAAATCTATGACATTTTGGAAACTCAGAAAAAATTCAATGATAACCAACACGGGTTTCGGTCAGGCAGATCATGCCTATCACAATTAATGGAGCACTACAACAACATTATGGATTCACTGGAAAGTAATGAAAACTATGATGTACTATACACAGACTTTGCTAAAGCGTTCGACAAGTGTGACCACGGAATCATAATACATACCCCATTTGGGGTATATTAATATTCCATGGATTTTAGGTCTTCTCTTTTTCCGTACCGTAATAGCTGAAATTTTTCGGTGTTAAACTTCATATTGTTGTCTTCCGTCCACTTGTAGATTCTGTTTATGTCGGTTTGTAGAGATCCTATGTCTTCTGGGTTTCTTATTTTTCTACTGATCTTTTGTGCCATCCGCAAAAGATGTTACTGTGCTGTCTCTGGTAACGTCCTCATCTATGTCAGTTAGCATGATTATGAAGAGTAGTGGAGCTAATACTGTTCCTTGTGGTACTGAGCTGAGGACCTCTGATTCTGATGAAGATATTCCTTGTATTGTATATATGGTATCTGCATATAAATATAATGAATAAATCATTCTATGTATATCTGGAAAAAATAGTTCCTGCTCCAACTAGAGTAGCCTAAACACAGCCTAGGCTTCTTCTTCTAACCCTTCCTTATTTTTCTTTTAGTTGTTCTTATTATCGCGATTTTTTTTCTTCCAAAAAACATGCCATTTCTAGCTATGGGATCTTTTTTCTTTTCATCCCATATTTGTTTCTTGGTTGGTGTATTTTTAATTTTTCTCAACAAGAGTTCAAGTTCTCCTGATTTACTTTTATTGTTATTATTTTTGAATGTCAATGTGACTTGTCCAAGATTAGGTGGGTCTTCCATTTCGGTACTCCCAAATTTTCCGCATATATATTGTACACATATATTGCATAATTGGGTGTATGTCTATATACCACCCATACAAAATGGGTGATAGGTATTTGTCAGAAAACTGTACGTGATGAGAAACAAATGGATGTGATTTTTGGATTCAGCACACCTGAATTGATAAAAAGCAATTATGTATGTTGAAACATCAGATATGTATTTAGTTTGCATTTTTCAGACTGTGATCCTTCATTAATTAATGAGTAAGCAAGCACACATTGACTTCAGAGCTGACACTGATTAGTAATCATAATACCCCCCCCCCCATGAACCACCCCTTACTCTTCATATTAAGAGCTCAATTTTTTTTTCGTGTTTTCTGATACTAGTGGTAATCGGAATATGGATAGTGCAATTTCTGATATGAGAATGAGTCATTTTTAAGACAGGCAAGTGCACAGATTTCGTTTGTTCCTTCTGCAAGGAAGTGGGTTTACTGGCGTAAACAATGTTCTTCAGTTCAGCCCAAAGATAAAAATCGAAGGGTTTAAGATCTGGAGACCTTGGAGGGTATCCAACGGGTCTACGGCGCCCTTTGCAACATCCAGACAATCTGCTCCCCAAAAATCAGGGGTGTAGTCGAGGGGTAACGCGGTATAACGGCGTTATACTTCCTAAAATTTCAGTGAAGTAGCGTTATACTACCTACTGTAGTAGCCATAGCTGAATGCTGAGCACTTACGGACTTTTATCCACTATATGTAACTGTAGTATCTACTATATCACTATGAGACTGCATTATACAGTATACATACGACTGATACGAGTATCTATATGTATGTGTTTTATTCAAATTAAAAGTAACTAGAGCATGTACTGTATTTGTAGTTTTATTTACTAAATATATATTTTTTATTTTCGAATTAACTTTTACTATTTTTATACAGTAATTGTTCTATGAAACGCTCTATTAAAGTTTTGCCTGTAGCGTTACCCTTCTTAAAATTTTAGGACTACACCACTGCCAAAAATATATGCTTCCAAAAATGTATACACTCTCCAGAGAGTGATGACTTTTGTTTCCTTAGAAAGCCAACAGATGGCACTTTGTAGTGGTATTATAATAGGCTGCAACAGTGGGGTGTGTCAATTTTGTCAACTTTTTTCAAATCAATTTTGGTAGTGAAAATATAGTCTTTTCATGTCAAAACTTGAAATTGCCAACCAAAATGAAATAAAATAACCCTTACCTACATCAATTTTACCTTAAAGTTTCAGAAATTGACTCTTTTACTAAATAATAGGACATAAATTGATTAACTATTCATCTGTCACAGAATTATCCCACTGATCGCATATTGAATGTTTTTAAGGTCATATAGTTGTTGTACAATGTACAAGTCACAACATGAATAGAACTGTCCCTCACTCTCAGTCCTCAGTTGCCTCTACAGTAGATGTCATAGACGGTGGTTTGCTGTTATTGCTCTTGTACCTACTTCATAGTTATTCTACTAGACGAATACTACAGTTTAACTGTAAGTATGGATTATTGATTATTACAATTATTTATTATTATCATATTCTTCTGTCTAATTATGTTGTAATCCCATGGAATATTTTTTTATTGAATTTTAGAACATCGAATGACTAAACTTTGAAACATCGTAATTGATATAAAATACTTAAATGTTAGTCGGTACAGGCAAGGATTTTCCCGTATCAGAACTACCAACAGTGCGAGACATGCTGAGACTAGGGTTACTCCTTCGTGAACAAAATACAAAGGATAGAAGGAACTACACAGAGAAAGAGCTCATAAGGGACATGATTCCCCCTCTTCTGCATCAGTGGAAAAAAGCTAATGTGTTATTCAAACCACCTGTACTCAATCAGTATAGAACTATTGAGCTAAAATTAACAAAGCTGTGGCACAAAGCAGTTGAGACATCACTTGGTAAAGGAAAACTAGCAAAGAAAAATAAATTTCTGCACACACTTGATACTCTTCTTGACATTTTTAACTGCCAGTGTCCCATAGAGTTGTGTTCTGAAGCCAATTGTTCTCCCTCATGCAGAAGAGAACCTCACCCTCACATTGATTGTCGCTGTCCTCGTGAGAAGAAGATCCCTGTTTTGGAGCTGGCTTTCATAAAGGCGCAAAGAGCAAAGGCAGGAGGCCGAGGAAGTATACAGATTGGTTCGGGAGATTATTCAGAAACCAAAAAACAGATTGTTATTGCTAAGAAAAAAGAGAAAATCCGAGAGAGGGAAGAAAGGAAGAAAAAGAAGAGTGAAGAAGCCACCCAAAGAGATGAAGAGCTCTATCAAGAGGTTTCTCACTTCTTTGAAAGCTCTTCAGATGAACAGAAAGAAGCAACATCAGATGATAGCTCCAAAATGCCATCTGAACCTTCGCCGAAGAGAATGAAATACAACACTAAAGACATCTCAAACATTGCCCTTGCCAGTATTCGCCACCATACGGGGCTACGAGAGACTGCAGAGATTGCCACTGCCGCTTGGATAGATGCAGGCCTCATCAGCCGAGAGGATACATCCTTAGTGATAGATCATAATAAGATAAGAAGAGCACAAGAAAAAATAATGAAGGAAATATCTGATCAGCATGAAAAAGATTTGAAGAAGGAAGGTCTCTCTTGCCTTTTGTTTGATGGAAGAAGAGATGACACAAAAGTTCTCCTAGAAGTAGAGGGAATGGACAGAAAGTTTCCCGGTCTCATCAAAGAAGAACACTACTCTGTGTGTTCCGAACCTGGTGGCCGCTATTTGTTTCACTTTGTTCCTGAAGCAGAAGTAGAAGGCAAGAAACATGCAGAAGCAATTGCTGAGCAAATAATATGTTGGCTTGAAGACTTCACAGTTCACTGCAGGCCGTTGGTGGAGACTCAACTGCGATGAACACTGGATGGCAGGGCGGTGTTATGACGCATTTAGAGAAAAAACTTGGAAGAAGGCTTGTTTGGATTATATGTGATTTGCACACAGGGGAACTACCTCTTCGTCGAATCATCCAGGAACTTGACGGTCCTACAAAGAGCAACAACAAGTGGTCAGGCCCCCTTGGCAACATGCTAGATGAAGCAACGGAATTAGAAATAAATACAAAAATTTCCAAAGGCCAAAGTAGGCCCTCCCCTTCCACTGTTGTCTGAAGAAGTTATCAAAGACCTCAGCACGGATCAATCTTACGCTTATCGTATTGTTCAAGCAATCAGATCAGGAGAGTTGCCTCAAAATCTGGCTCTCTTGGAGATTGCACCCGTAAGTCACAGTCGTTGGTTAACTACAGCGATTCGTTTCTGCAGGATTTGGGTTTCCAAACATACACTGAAGGGCAAAATGCTACAGAATTTGATGTTGATTGTTGAATTTATTATTGGGTTTTATCTTCCTCACTGGTTCAATGTAAAACTTAATCCAATGTGGATGGAGGGGCCCAACCATGGGCGCCCGCAGGATTTTTTCCAAGGGGGGGCAAAATTTAATGTATTAATAGGTAGGGACCGGAGCAAGCAAAAAACTTTTGACCCCTTAGGAACCAGCAGGTTAATTCTAAGCAAGTTTAGTGTTGCATTTTCTGTAATGGAAAATGCAAATATATATTGTATAAAATTGTATATACATACAATGCACATGATAACAATCATTTATTTTATTTATAACAGAAACATGATAGAATGAAGAAAAAAGCACACTGAAGTAAATGTTGTACCTAATTTGAAAACGGTGTTTCGAGCATCACCTACACTACTCATTTGAATAGGAATTGTAGTCGTCTGCGGTCACT
Organism: Bathynomus jamesi; assembly: GCA_023014485.1. Classification (NCBI taxonomy): domain Eukaryota; kingdom Metazoa; phylum Arthropoda; class Malacostraca; order Isopoda; family Cirolanidae; genus Bathynomus; species Bathynomus jamesi. The sequence continues at coordinate 856,568 of JAJOZX010000886.1, read as the reverse complement.
ACCAAAATTATGAACAACCTTTTCCATAAAATCAGTTTTGTTGGAGTTGATTTTCTCCCGGTGTACACTGAGCATACATAACCCAGAGAGTCGCTCATCAGACATAGTAGACCTCAGCCATGTTTTAACTCGCCGAAGTGTACTGAAGGATCTTTCGACTGTGCATGTGTAAGGATCAAAAACAATGGCTGCCACGCACTGCATGCAGCCAGGTGCTTGAGTTGGCGCTGCCAACTTGGCGGGATAATTTTAAGGGGGGACTTCTGAACAAATAAAAAGGTAGCAACCTTTTATCATGCACACAAATAAAAATTTTCACCCTTTAGGAGGCAGTTGGATACTTTTCAGCAAGTTTAGGATATAAATATTTTCTTAGAAAATATTTAATATATTTTCTTGGCATTTCCAGGGGGAGGCAAGCGCCCCCCCTTGCCCCTACCTGCGGGCGCCCATGGGCCCAACCACATCTTGTTTCAATTACAGCTACTGAGAACCCAAAGGAAAGTAGTGGTGGACATCGTGTTACCTGTGGTGAGAAGGTCCGCTTGGTATGCTAGACCAGAGGCAGTTTTGCAAGCAATACTCTGCAGCCAATGTACCAAAGAGCGAACTGAGGCTGTGGAAATCATTCTAAAGCTTAGAGGAACATCACTAGATGATGACCAGCTGGGAGACTGCTCTGTTCAGACAAGGAAGGTACCTCCGATAAACGTCAATGCCACGAAATTGTCAGAATTAGTTAACTTGAGTTCGGAAGTTTTGGAGCACCACTGACAACATGTATAACAAACAAAGATTTAACACAACTTAAAGAGGCCCCAATGCAAGTGCCAAAGTGGCCTTCTCACACTCAGAGTGTGGAGAGATGTGTGAAAATGGTCACAGAAGCAGGTAGTCAAGTTTACAGTCACGAGAGGCGAGAAGGCTACATCAAAGCGCAAGTAGCAAGCCGAATGCTGATGTCAAGGAACCGCAGCAAAAAGGACATGACTGCATTGGTTACTTTCAAATAAAGACTCTGAATGATATCTTATTGCCACTTTAAATGTTGATAGGATGTTTGCGCACATTTGTTATTTTGTTACGAATTTATGGAAAAATTGAATTTTTGAATTAAAATTGATGTAGGTAGGAGTTATTTTTTATTGTTTTTGAAGCAAGGATATTATTTTGTATGCCAAATGATTACATTAAATTGCTACCAAACCACATGATTTTCAATTTAGTCATTTCACCCCCAAAATTGACACACCCTACTGTAACAGTCTCTCCTCAGTCAAATCGGTAAGGAAAATGATCATTTTATATGCAAACTTCCGGTAAAGAGCTAAACCTACTAAAGCTCAATGATATAACCAAACTGGCACATTTTATTTTTATTTACAAGTGTAAGAACAAAATCATTAATTTACAATGGGTAAATAGATATTTTGTAACTCATCAAGAAATCCACTCGTATCAGACCAGAAATAGATCAAAGCTTGTTATACCTCAATTTAGATTGTCTTCATCTCAAAAACTACCCATTTTCATTGGATTGAAACTATGGAATGACTTACATGCCGATATAAAAAATATTGTGAATGTAAATTTGTTTAAAACCAAGTTGAAATCCCGATTAATAATGGCATACTAACAAAAATCTAAGATTAATGTCCATTAATACTGTTTACTAATTATTAATTTCTCGTGTGTAATCTAGTATTAAAAACACATTTCATGAGATTGTTCAGTTCTTATCTCTCATGTATAATATTGGTTTCTTTGTATGTTATTGGTATAGTGCCTTCAATGGTGACCTTGTATTTGTCATGTCAGTAGTGATAATTTTAAGATTAATACACATTTTAACTATTAATAATACTTATTTACTTATTTATTTATTTATTTATTATTAATTAATAACAACTAGCTGTTTATTTTTAATAAGAGCCCAGTAAAGCCTAAAGCTTAAGGGCCAAATTAAATAAAATAAATAGTCCAGCTTCACAATTATTTATGTCATTGTAAATTGTAAAACCAATGTATTTATTTTATTATTAATAAAGGTTATTCAATTCAATTAAAAAAAAAACCTGAATGTCCGCATTAGCGGATGTCAATTTTTTGACATCCGTTGCTTCCTAATATATATATATATACAGGGCGTCCCAAAAAAATGTATACACACTTTAAATAATTATAAAGGCAGTGTTTATTAAAATACATTTCATTTTCAAAATGTAATAGAATCTACAGACATTATTTAATTGTTTTGTCAACGCCTGTTTTCAAACTGACGTCCGTTCTAGTCCAGGCACTGCTGATAACGCGAAGCAATGGAATCGCAAACATCACGAAACATTTCGTTTGGTATTTGTGTGCATTCTCGTTCAATGGCTGCTCTCAATTCAGCGACTGTTGCAGGTTTTATAGCGTAGACTTTGTCTTTTAAGTATCCCCATAAAAAAAAGTCTAGTGGTGTGAGGTCTGGTGAACGCGGAGGGTATTCTACGAAACCCCTTCGTCCAATCCACATCCACATCGTGCCAAGTACCACTCGCAATACTCCACTCTTCGGTCCGGATCATCTTCATTAATAGCATGGACTAATCTTGGAATGTAACTTTTCCATTGACAGCGCTTCAAAATGCGTTGGACAGACGATTCTAAAATTCCTACCTCACGACTCGCTTGCCGCACAGATTTTCTTGGACTTTGGTGATACGTTTCCAGTACTCTTTCTTGCTTTGTGGGGCTTGTCGATGTCCGTGGTCTTCCGGAACGCTTCTTGTGGACATTCTGAACAGTTCCATCGGCTTCAAACTTATCTCTAATTCGAGTGATGGTAAGTCGCGTTGGTGGATCTGTTTGAAACTCCCTCCTAAACTGTCTTTGCACTTCAACTGCGTTTTCACACTTCCAGTAGCATTTTAGAATGAATTTCCTTTGTTCAAAGCTTAGTCTGACTGCCATTATTAATTCTAATGGGTTTAACTTGGAAAGAAAGAAACATCAATTGAGCTATCAGCTGTTAAAGTGTGTATACATTTTTTTGGGACGCCCTGTATGTATATATATATAATATATATATATATATATATATATATATATATATATATATATATATATATATATATATATATATATATATATACACAAACTCAGAATGGTCCCCTGAGAAACTTATATGTTAAACACAGACCGTGCATGGAACAAGGAACTCTTCTGGGAAAATTAAATCCACTATAGTCCGAATAAGTAATGGTAAATGACAAATACCATAGTTTTTCTTTTTCATGATGCTAGCCCGACGTGGGCAACGGGTCTCCCGCAAAGAGGCCCCATAAATATAGCTTCCCTCACCAGCTATTTGCAAAGCAGACAGGATCCAGCTTTGGGACATGGATCTAGGGTTTAAAGCAAGCCTAGTCCCACTACATTCAGAACCTCTATATAAGTAAAAGACTCGTTGCATTTATGGGACCTCTTTGCGAGAGACCCGTTGCCCACGTCGGGCTAGCATCATGAAAAAGAAAAACTATGGTATTTGTCATTTACCATTACTTATTCGGACTATAGTGGATTTAATTTTCCCAGAAGAGTTCCTTGTTCCATGCACGGTCTGTGTTTAACATATATATATATATATTATTCCTCACGATTGTACATCTTTTTTTGTTCTATACTTGAATATCTCTAGCGAAATTTAAGGAGAATTCAATTCAATTCAATTCAATTCTTCACTTTCAGTTCCATTTTGCGTCTTTTCTTATAATAACAGCTAGCTTCTAATGTCAAATTATTATATAGGGTTGAATCAGTGAGGAATATAGAAAACTGTAAAACTACAGTATATTTTCTATTGATTCAAGACTTTGTGGCCACCCTCTAGTTCCAAATAAGCAGGTTCAGAAAAGTGTTTCCGACCTGAAGATTTCTGATGCGGAAAAAATTACCATCGATTAGTTAATTTGAAACAACATTGCATTTTACTCGCGCCAATATGCTTTCAATGAAAACTTGGCGTAATCAAAATCTGAATTCACTGCTCGAATGAAGCGAATGAAATGGGTCCCGAAAGACTTCCATTCTCGCCATGAACAAACAGTTCGCATAAAATGATGGAGAATTAATGTTTAAATATGATAGCTTAATGGACTGCAGTTTGAACATTTGATGATAGAGTTGCTACATTTTACACTGGGCCAGATTTCTGTTACGCCCTGTACAAAATGAATATTAATGTTTGGGGTTAACTTCGAAACGGCAAAGATCATATGACGAAGGGGACCTATACAATTTCAACTGGAACCTGAACCATCTAAGGAGATACATCAGCTGAACGCGGAGTGCGGTCCCCCATCCAATTACTGAACAAACCCAACGTCGCTCAGCCCTGCTGACCTAACGAGAGGCGGTGTTGCGAGGTCCTGAATATTAGTGGTAACTTGAAGCATACCAAACATAACTCATAACATTCCTGTACCTACACTATATTGAAGCTTGTTAAAGATAAAATATCCATAACTTTGGCTACAATTATTAACCAAAGTATTTCCAAAGGACTATTCCCATCAGTGCTAAACCTTGGTCGTATAACACCCCTGTTTAAGGGGAGAGTGATCCTGCACTAGCAACTAAATACTGACCGGTGTGTTCATTATCTGTATTCAATAAAATTTTGAGAAAATTGTAAAATTTAAAATGCAGCAATAATTATATTAGGGGCACTCAATATATTTTGCCCCACCCTTTTCCCTTAGCTAAATAATGGGCCATGAGGTTGAAGTGTCTTTTGGGCCGTAAGCTTGAACTTTCTGCGCTTCACATAACCGGAATTTTCCAGTTTGAACCTCCCCTCCTTGTATAAAACCGCTTTTAAACGCCCTTGTATAAAATCGATGGTTAACGCAGTTTCGAAAATGGCGTCTGACAGTGATGTGCGTCGTAAACAGAGAGCTGTTATCGAGTTCTTAACCGCAGAGAAGGAAACAGTTGGAAATATTCACAAACGTCTACGAAACGTTTACGGAAATGCTGTTATTGATCGAAGCACAGTTGGACCTAAACGTGTGAGATCATCGGAGAGAGGGAGAGCCAGCCTCGATGATGAGTCACGCAGTGGTCGCCCGGCATCGCCTGTGACATCTCACTCTGTGCAACATGCTAACAACATCATTCGATCAAATCGGCGCGTCACATACAAGGAGCTATCACTGGAGCTAGGAATTAGTGAAGGAAGTGTGAATACGATAATTCAGCAACTGGGATACTCAAAACTGTGTTCACAGTTTGTTCCTCGTGAACTGACTAAAGATCACAAAGCCCAAAGAAAAGAAACTGTTTCCGAGTCGTTGGTTCGATACGAGGTAGAAGGGGATCACTTCCTTTCACGAATTGTGACTGGGGATGAGACTTGGGTAGAGGGTACACCACTTTGAACCTGAAACAAAACGCCAATCCATGGAGTGGCATCACGCAGACTTCCCACGCAAGAAAAAGTTTAAAATTTCTCCCTCTGCAAGAAAGGTTATGGCCACCATCTTCTGGGACAAGAAAGGTTATGGCCACCACCATCTTCTGGGACAAGAAAGGGGTGATTCTGGTGGATATTATGAAGAAAGGACAAACAATCAACTCAGAGGCATATACTGCTACCCTACAGAGACTCCAGAGACGTATAAAGCGAGTTCGACCGGAGAGAAAACTGGAAGACGTCCTTCTTTTGCACGATAAAGCAAGACCACGCAACAGTTTGCAAACAAGAGAGACCATCACAAAAATGTGCTTGACTGTGTTATCCCACCCTCCATACAGCCCGGATCTGGCACCTTCAGACTTCCATTTGTTTGGGCCAATGAAGGATGCTATTCGTGGAAGAAAGTTTCAGTGATGATGAGGTTGTTGAGAAGGTTAAGAGGTGGCTCCAGCGGAACCCAGCGGACTTTTACCAGCAAGGAATAAAGGCCCTTGTTTCGAGGTGGAGGAAAGCCGCAGAAAATGATGGAGACTATGTAGAAAATAAAAACTTGTAAAAAAGGTATGTAACTACTTGTGTACAAAATTTCTGGAACTTACATGGAAACTTGGAAAGAAAAAAAAAAGGTGGGGCAAAATATAATGAGTGGCCCTCGTAATTAGAATCCTGCAATTTACTATCTCCAAATCAATATGGCTTTCGCAAAAATAAAGCAACGGAAATAGATAGTTTAAATTTTATGTAAAGTGGAAATGTAGCTAAAGAGAACAAGGAAATAATGATTTCTATATTTTTGGATTGAGTAAGGCTTTTAAAGATGTAAGAGACCATAATATTCTACTGAACAGATAATATTGTTATGGTTTAGGGGCTATCAGTGATTTAGTTCAAAAGTTATTTGTCCAATAGCTATAAATTTAATAATAATAAAGTCTCCTCACCTAAAACGATTGTTAAACATTGTGTGCCCCAGGGCTCAATCTTGGGTCCACTGTTATTTTTATTATATACAAAGGACCTTCCACGCTCTTCTGATATACTTAACTTCATAATGTTTGCATATGATACAACTGTGTCTTTTTCTTGCAAAGATGTTAATTCAACTAAAGATATATTCAAATCAGAATTTATCAATGTAATGAAATGGTTGACTACCAATAAACTCTTTCTAAATACCAGTAAAACAAATTTCATGATTTTTCTGATAAACGCAATATGTATCTTCATGAACTAAATGTTGATGAAATTGCTGACAAAATTTCTTGGTGTAATGTTAGATAAGAATTTGCAGTGGAATGATCATATAAATTACATCGGCAAAAAGATTTCAAGGAGAGTTGCTATAATGTTTAAACTTAGAAATGTAGTCCGTAAACAGGTTTTATTAACTCTGTATCATACTCTTGTTCTTCCTTGTACAGTATAACGTATTACGCTCTTGTTTGGGGAAACTCCGCTAACAACGCTTTAAACGGTATCTTTGTCATCCAAAAAATAGCAATAAAGTTATTATCTGATGCTGATTTCCTTGATCACTCTAGTGCATTATTTAAAGAGCTAAAACTACTGAAGTTCAAAGACGTGATCAACGTGGCACATTTTATTTTCATTTACAAATGTAAGAACAAAATCATTAACTTACAATGGATAAATAAATATTTTGCAACTAATCAAGAAATCCATTCATATCAGACTAGAAACAGAGCAAAGCATGTTATTCCTCAATTTAGATTGTCTTCATCTCAAAAATTACCCATTTTCATTGGACTGAAACTACGGAATGATTTAAATGATGATATAAAAAATACTTTGAACCTAAATTCGTTTAAAAACAAAGTTGAAATCTCGATTAATAACGGAATACTAATAAAAATCTAGGATTAAATGTACAGGGAGTCCACAATGTGTTGTCACCCCAGTAAAACACTAACTGATTTTCGTTTTTCTTTCAGACCCATTTATCACTGATACAGTTATTTTTTTATTGCATATACGTTTATTACATGACATTACATAATTACAGTCGATGGATTTGTTTGTTTCCCGTCATTCTCACGACACTGATTTTGCGCCAAATTCTGTGTGACATTTTCCGGAATATCTGACGGGTTACAAGATGAAATGCATCCCTGACGGCATCTTTAAGCTCATCATTGATGTTATATCGTCTCTGGACCACGTTTTCCTTAGTGAACCCCCATAAGGCATTGTCACATATGGAGAGGTCAGGACTTCTTGGAGGCCATTTCATTGGAGCAGGCAGTGTTTGTACAATGTTGATCGTGGTATTCCAAGCTCTGATGATCGCTTACGGATTGATTTTTTGGGTGATCTTGACACAGATTGCTCAACTAATGCACACTGTTGTTGCCTGGTAGATGGCCTGCCAGTTCTTGGTTTATCTTTTACAGTTCCTGTTGTGAAAAGTTTCTTTTCCCATCTCAACGGAGTCCTTTTTGGAGGAGCTGCACGATTGATCGTCCTGGAAGTTTGCACGAATATTTTCAATGGTTTTGCCATTACGTGATAGCTCATGGACCCAGGTAGTAGCCAATACGCGTTGTTCAATCGTATAGTTGCTGTTATCACACATTTAAAATTGGTTTGAAAGAAAAACGAAAATCAGTTAGTATTTTACTGAGGTGACAAGACATTGTGGACACCCTGTACAATGTACATTGCTCTATTACTCGTTCACTTCTCGTGTCTAATCTAGGATTAAATGTCCATTATTTGTTTATTACTCGTTAATTTCTCGTGTGTAACATTGAATTATTTGTATTGTAATATTATCATATGTCAATAAGTATTAATATGTGTAGAGACCGACAGGAAATTCCTTTCCTCGCCGTTCTTAAACATTATGGAATCAAAACAAAAGCTACACACGTGGGCATGAAACAGACCCACGGAGGAAATACAAATTTTGTGGTATTTCCCGAAATGACCATCAGAGGACGTCACCAAGGCCTATAAAATGCGATTTCTTTCTCAAATCACGCTCACTTGCCACTTTCTCGTTTTGGTCGTCTCGTCTCACTCTCAGCACCTTCGTCAGTAGCACCACTCGTCACGCCACCCGCTCTCCGGCCTTCGCCGGAGAGCGGCCAGCTGTTCCTTCAAGGCTCCGGTCGAGCATACACGAAGTCTATCATCAAGTAAGGCCCTCTACAATTTCATCCTGCAAGAAGCAACATCACTGCTGCAGGAGTTTCCGTTGGCCCCCTTTTCAACAAGTCTCTACCGGTTTCCAACACTCATCCTCTCGCCGGTAAGGCCATTCCGCCTGCAGAAGCAACCCTTCGAAGCCCAGGTCCGTAAACCTCCTAGTAGGCTATAAGCCACAAACCCCACTTTGTTCTTCACTCTTCCTTCACCACAATTCGATCGACGCCCGATCAACAAGTATCTCAACAGGCCCTCTACAGTCTCCAAAGTCATCTACGGCGAAACACAATACGATCAAACCTTCACGTAGGCCTACACTCTCCAAGGTCATCTACGGCGAAACACAATACGGTCAAACCATCACGTAGGCTTACAGTCTCCAAGGTCATCTACGGCGAAACGCAATACGGTCAAACCTTCACGTAGGTCTTCAGTCTCCAGAGTTATCCAGCGTCGCGGGAAGCCTCTTGTCACGTAGGCTCTAAAAGTGTTTTCATTACCGTTTCAAACTAACTCTCTCGTTAAGACCGCAGTAGGCCTATTGAAGTGTTGTACCAATAACGTAGTATTGCATTACCCTGTTATTGTGTTCTTTCATATAACTCATTTAATTTGCATCCGATTGGTTATGTGCTCCTCTAATGCATTTCATTTTTCCAACCTAATCCATTTACTGTGCCATACCGTACTTCCGTTATTTCAGTTATCAGTAGGCTTCATTATTTATTCTATGTTCACTCCGCATAAATCACTCGCCTATCTGAATTAGCGTATTTACTTAACAATTAGACTGTATAACCGTTCCTTATTGCTAAGAACCAGTCATCTTTAGCATAGTATAAATGCCGTTATATAGTTGTTAATCATTATAAATACCTTTATTGAACTGTTAATCGCTGTGAACAAATAATTGATTTATTTTCCTAATTAAACACAAAACAACAAAGTAATTTCTCTCTCCTTATTAAACATTATTTGGTCCGCAAAGACCTCCTGGTGACCGCTAATTATTCATTTCAATTTTATTCAGTAATTATAGTAAGCCTACTTTCTTAGCCACATCAAATCGGTAAGCCGTAGGCCACTATATATGTATAGTGTCTTTCAACTACTGTATTAATTCGTTTATGTACTAATAATGCTAATTTGAACATGATTTATATATCACGTATTAAGGGTCAAATTATATAAAACAAATAATGAAATTGGCGATATTATTCGTATTATTGTATTAATGTAATACGAGAGAAATTGTAATATTCAAATAATTATTGTAATTAATAATGAATTTATAAATGTAAATAAATAAAGAATAAATTTCTTCACAACAAATTAATGACTTCACAAAATCGTTTAAATTAATTGGCTAATTTTCAACTATTAGTTCATTTATACAATTCAAATTAATTAATAATTCTTATTTATCATTTGTATATTATTAATTAATAATAATAACAATCCATTTTATGTTTAAGAGCCGAGTAAAGCTTAGAAGCCAAATAAAATAAAATTAATAATCTAATTTCACAATTATTTTTGTTAAAATTATTTTAAAAACAAAAAATTCTAAAATTGTATTTAGTTTCTAAATAAAGAAATATTCATTAATGTTTTCATTCATCTTCAGCAAATATATTAATTTTTTTGTTTGCCAACCGTTCATCAATTTCCAAAAAAACTACAAAAAATTAAACTAAATTTCAAACTTTTTTTTTTTTCTCCCGACAAAATATCTCTTGATTTCCACTTTATATTTTTTTTCATCATTCGCTTTCTTTAACCCATTTTTGAATCACTTCAAGGAAATTTAGTGAAATTTTTTAACTTCAAACAATTCACTTGATATTAATTAAAGGGTTTTCAAGAACGCAAAAAAAGTTCCATATTACTTGCTTCCAGTCGATACGGCTTTCCACCATTTTCTCACCATCCAAACATTAGTCATGAGACAGGAACCTTACACCCACACCCACACCCACATATTATATATATATATATATATATATATATATATATATATATATATATATATATATATATATACACGGTGAACCAAAAGTAGGTGGACAGTAGGTTGAATACGGTTTGTGTTATATTATATTATAACTATGGTGTTCATTATAACTATGGTGTTTGTGTTTTATTATATTAAATATTAAACTAAATTTATTTAAATTTCATTTTGTATTATAGTATACAAAAAAATGAAATATGTATTCTCAAAATAAACGTTATCATTTACTGTCCACCTACATTTGGTTCACCCTATATATATATATATATATATCCACAAGGAAAAGCAAAAATGATTTCAAGTCCTTGGAATAATTTTTCCTTTTCCTTGTGGATTTGCATCATTCATTTATTTCATGTGTTAAAGTGTGAAATTCATCTCATATATATATATATATATATATATATATACACCCCTCTGTCTATGGCTTTGGTCGGTTCGAAGTTGACGGGGGTTCTGGTTAGGTGGCAGCAACGGATTTGTTACTCTGGAGTAGCTGATACCGTGTAGGGAATCGTAGTAGTTTCCTTCGATACTACTCTCCGATTTTTTCTTATAACGTATCAGGAAATTATTTTTCTCTACTTTATTGACTAAGTTCTCTGACGAGAACAAGGCTCGAAGGAGAAGATAAAGACTTTTTCTTACTGTAATTTACTGCTAAAATGTACAGGTAGTGCTCAGCCTCCAAGTCTAATTCTGAATTTACAGGGGGAGAGGTTCGACCTCTTTTGGCCATGACTCAGGCCGTAATTTAAAAGTGAGGAGGCCCTCGGACTCCTCGAGGAGGGCTCCAACCTCCTCGCTGAAGGGCTGCTAAGACAGGAGTGATTGAGTTTACAATACAAGAATTAAATAAGTCTAAATTTTGGGGGAGTGCAGTTGAGGGTTAAGTTCCCCCCTTTAACTGGAGATCTAAACACTTCTTGGACGTTAAGCATAATTTAAACACATATCAGAATTTTGAAAGATTCCAAAATAAAACGAAAAAATAAATAACAAAAAAATAATAATATCGCCGAGTATACATTCCTAAATGGCGACATAATGTCGGAGTAGTATATTGAGTACAACCCAAGCACATCACTGAGTACATTGTAATTTTGGTTTATTATAACTATGATTATAATTACCAATTAATTCACATTCGCTTATTATCGTTAATTACAGTTTCATTAAGGTACATTAATTACATCATATTTAATTATTGCAGTTAATTACAATTAAACAGTTAACTATAGGTTTTTACAGTGTTTCATATTTATAGACAATTAGAATGTTAGGAGTATAACATAAAGTACATGGGCACATACGGTGTATATATATATATATATGAAAATTATTTCACAAAAGTAACACGTGAAAAATATTTATGATGAATAAAACCACGAAGGAAAGGAAACACAGAATGGTGCTCAAGCGCTTTCGTCTAATGACATCCTCAGGAACACTGAAGTACATAGAGAGTTACAGCCTATATATAGGTTACAGAAAAAAAAAAATATATATATATACATACATACATACATATACAATAAACGGAGAAATGAAATTAAAAAAAAAATTATTAAAAATTAAAAGATTGTGGGTGGGGCATACAACTTTGTAAGGAAACACTATCGATTTTTAGCACAAGATCAAATTACCGATTTTTAGCACAAGATTAAATTAATTGTTTCCAACGTCGACGATATTTTGTGTATCTGGCCCATGAATCGTGACCTGGATAACTTCCTCCTTCAGTTAAATGATCAAGTCCCCTCCATTAAGTTTACTTTAGAAGTGGAACAAGACAATTCAATTCCGTTTTTGGATGTGCGTGTACATAGGGAAAGCCCAGGTTTTAAGTTCAGTATCTATCGGAAAAAAAAAAACAATTTGTCCTACGTACACTTTTACTCGGGACATGACACCCCCACTAAGAAGGCCATTTTTTTCTTCAATGTTTCTCCGCGCCCTTAGGATCGCCAGTCCTGAATACATCAATGCCGAATTAGAAAAAATCAACGGTATTGGAAGTGATCTGTGTTATCCATCTGCGTTTATGGAATCTTGTCTCAACAAGGCAAAACGAACTTTCTATCGGGGCAATAATAACACTCGTACTTTGTCAAAAAATATTTTAGTACTTCCATTTTTCCCGGGCTTTTTAGGCATTGCTAATGTACTTAAACTTTTGGATATTAATGTAGTATTTTCATATAACAATATTGTGAAAAATATCGTAGTAAAAAATAGCCCTACCAATAATTCAGGCATTATCTATAAAATTGGTTGTAAACAATGGGATTCCTTTTACATAGGTCAGACGGGAAAGGATTTGCACACACGTATAAAACAGCATCAATATTCCGTTAGAACAGGACAGTCGTCCAGTGCCCTTTTTGTCCATTTGTCAGAGTTATCCCACTGTATTGATTGGAATAATGCTTCAGTTTTATTTCACTCTAGCAACATTGTTAATAGAAATATTCTTGCGTCTGCCATTATCCAACTTACAAATAACTTCAACATAAGCAAAGGTCTTTTTCAACTCGATCCTGTTGTTTTGAATTCCTTCAGAAAAGATTTAGATAAGAAGGGTAGAACGCTAAATCTTTGGTAAACTTGTATGCCACTCTAATAACTTTTATTTTTCAATTTATTTTTATATACAAGGTGGGTAGAGTGATAAAACCCGGGCAGATTTCCAGTATAAATTTGTATTATTTTTTTTATTTTTTTTTTTTATAACTGGTTGGAAACAATTAATTTAATATTGTGCTAAAAATCGGTAGTTTGATCTTGTGCTAAAAATCGATAGTGTTTCCTTACAAAGTTGTATGCCCCTCCCACAATCTTTTAATTTTTAATAATTTTTTTTTTAATTTCATTTCTCCGTTTATTGTATATATATATATATATATATATATATATATATATATATATATATCTTTTTTTTTCTGTAACTTATATATAGGCTGTAACTCTATGTACTTCAGTGTTCCTGAGGATGTCATTAGACGAAAGCGCTTGAGCACCATTCTGTGTTTCCTTTCCTTCGTGGTTTTATTCACCATAAATATTTTTCACGTGTTACTTTTGTGAAATAATTTTCATATAATGAAACACCACGCGTTCCTTCGGCTTGCTGTTCCCTCTCTTCTCTCCGTTTGTGTCCGTGTTTTCTTCTACATTAATGAAGGGGCATGCAATTCGTATCCGACGAAAGTTTCTTACTAATTGTCTAGAGGAGCAAGTTCTTCCCAAATCCCTCCTTCCGATTCACCTCAGACAAATTGACGACCATCCGTTCAACAACTTCAGCAGATTAATTTTAAAGAAACATATTGAAGTCACCAGACAAAATGAGTGGTCCGCCTTCAAAAATTTAAACATTGCCAAACGTAATTTTGTAACTGTTATTCCCCAACCCCCAACCGTGTATCCAACCTTTGTTTGATGAAATTTACAACGAGTTGCGTCGGAGAACTTCTTCACTTCGTAACATTTTGGATCGAAAAATTAAAAGTCTCATTCGAAATAGTGAGTGGAGTAAAAAAGCAAGCTCAAAGTGTGTTCTGAACCTTTCTTCTCTTCGAAAAACATTAGTGACGATGCAAAAAGTGCCCTTGGATATGGTATGTCCTTTTTTATTGTTAAAAAACCTTCGGCTTTACAAATTTGTTACAGTCTCGCTTGTTTTGAAAAACAGTGTAATCTCCCTCAGTATTTGTTTAACATAGTTAAAGGCCTTGTTTATAGTGCGGCGAATAGTAGTTACGAAGATAACTTTCCTAAACGTTTTCGCAATAGCCTCTCACAATTAAAACAAGATGGGGAGCTCCATATTACTAAAGCAGACAAGGCTAACACCATAGTTATTATGGACAAAGTGGACTACCTCAGAAAGATGAACGAGCTTCTCCAGGACCCCGCCACATTCAGCAAACTTAGGAAGAACCCGCAGGATGACGTCATCAAATCATTTAATAATGGCTTGAAACGCATTCTCAAAGATCATAAGGACTTAATTCCGCTTTTCATGTCCACTTCACCTTCTCTGCCCTACCTTTACGGTCTTATTAAAACCCACAAACCTGGCAACCCTATGCGCCCTATTATTAGCTCGGTGGGCTCTATTACTTATAAACTCTCCAAATGGCTTCTCAAAGTCTTGTCCCCCCATTCTCGGAACTATCTCTGATTCACATGTAAAAAAATCCATGGATCTTAGTGAAAAATTGAATAATGCACGTATTGAAACTAACGATAGATTGATCAGTTTTGACGTTTGTTCATTGTTTACAAAAGTGCCGATTGATGATATGCTTGACTTTCTCTCCCAAGAATTACATAAGTATGACCTGCCACTACCTTCACACATTGTTTTGGAACTTATTAAGCTTTGCATCAAAGACTGTAAATTCACTTTCAATAACGCGTATTATCAACAAGTTTTTGGGATGGCCATGGGCAACCTCTCGTCGCCCCTCCTCTCCAATATTTATATGGAGTTTTTCGAAATTACTTACATTCCGAGAATCCTGGGGGTTGGCATCCCTTGGTTGCGGTACGTCGACGATATTTTGTGTATCTGGCCCATGAATCGTGACCTGGATAACTTCCTCCTTCAGTTAAATGATCAAGTCCCCTCCATTAAGTTTACTTTAGAAGTGGAACAAGACAATTCAATTCTGTTTTTGGATGTGCGTGTAGATAGGGAAAGCTCAGGTTTTAAGTTCAGTATCTATCGGAAAAAAAAAAACAATTTGTCCTACGTACACTTTTACTCTGGACATGACACCCCCACTAAGAAGGCCATTTTTTCTTCAATGTTTCTCTGCGCCCTTAGGATCGCCAGTCCGGAATACATCGATGCCGAATTAGAAAAAATCAACGGTATTGGAAGTGATCTGTGTTATCCATCTGCGTTTATGGAATCTTGTCTTAACAAGGCAAAACAAACTTTCTATCGGGGCAATAATAACACTCGTACTTTGTCAAAAAATATTTTAGTACTTCCATTTTTCCCGGGCTTTTTAGGCATTGCTAATGTACTTAAACTTTTGGATATTAATGTAGTATTTTCATATAACAATATTGTGAAAAATATCGTAGTAAAAAATAGCCCTACCAATAATTCAGGCATTATCTATAAAATTGGTTGTAAACAATGGGATTCCTTTTACATAGGTCAGACGGGAAAGGATTTGCACACACGTATAAAACAGCATCAATATTCCGTTAGAACAGGACAGTCGTTCAGTGCCATTTTTGTCCATTTGTCAGAGTTATCCCACTGTATTGATTGGAATAATGCTTCAGTTTTATTTCACTCTAGCAACATTGTTAATAGAAATATTCTTGAGTCTGCCATTATCCAACTTACAAATAACTTCAACATAAGCAAAGGTCTTTTTCAACTCGATCCTGTTGTTTTGAATTCCTTCAGAAAAGATTTAGATAAGAAGGGTAGAACGCTAAATCTTTGGTAAACTTGTATGCCACTCTAATAACTTTTATTTTTATATACAAGATGGGTAGAGTGATAAAACCCGGGCAGATTTCCAGTATAAATTTGTATTATTATTATTTTTTTATTTTTTTTTATAACATTGGTTGGAAACAATTAATTTAATCTTGTGCTAAAAATCGGTAGTTTGATCTTGTGCTAAAAATCGATAGTGTTTCCTTTCAAAGTTGTATGCCCCTCCCACAATCTTTAAATTTTTAATATTTTTTTTTTTTATTTCATTTCTCCGTTTATTGTATATATATATATATATAATATATATATATATCTTTCTTTTTTTTCTGTAACCTATATATAGGCTGTAACTCTATGTACTTCAGTGTTCCTGAGGATGTCATTAAACGAAAGCGCTTGAGCACCATTCTGTGTTTCCTTTCCTTCGTGGTTTTATTCATCATATATATATATAATATATATATATATATATATATATATACACATAATGATGTTTTCGGATTAGAAGAAAGCAAGAGAGAGGGTGTTCACCTCAGAAGCTCTCGCTTTTGCCGTTGTCAGCGGAATCCGAGCACTTGCATAAGCATTTACGAGTTTATTGCGAGAAATTAAATAATTTAAAAGATAAGAAATAAAAAGAATACATGTAGCCGTATTTACATGTACGTAATCATGATCATGTACATAATCATGACTATCAACAGACATGTGCGAGTGCATAAGTAAACAATAGGTAGACAATAGGTAAGTCCGATGCATGAATAATTAATACAATTAATAAAAGATAACAGTCAAGATAAGATATGGACGTATGGATGAATATGGTCGAATAATAATATTATGTTAAAGAATTTACCATACACTGAATACTAAAGGTATGATCAGTATTCAAGGTATGGAAAATGTGAAGAGAATTAAGCTACTTTATGACGTCATAGTTATTCAAATTATGCCATACGATACGTCAATTCATAATCAATACGCCATAGTTATTTAATTCGTACGTACAGTACAAGTCATTATTGGGAGAAATTAGAAGAAACGAATTAGAGAAATACAGTAATGAAAGGTTTATAGCCATTGTACAAAGAGTGAGTGAAACTATTAATTAAATATATATACTTATACGAGTATACAGTAAATATTAAGAAATATTAAAAAATGAAACAATTCACTAATTATTTGGCAAAAATAGAAAGCAAATCAAAATTTTATCCAAACTCGCGTTAGGCGATTTTGGTTCTTATGTAAAAATGAATATTTGAATATAAAGATTGTATAAATATAAGTACTGTATGAATATAATGAATATAAGGATTTATATACAGATTATATAGGAATTATTCATTGTTCATTTTTACATACACACACACTAGCTGGTGTACCCGGTATTTCCCGAAAATTTAAGAAAAAAAACAAATTAGAATCTCACAGATAACTGAATTGAATGCCCTGTCAGGTTAATTCAATGCCTTTGACGATTGGTTAGGTTAAGTACAGTTGATCTAACACCGGTCAATTAACCTAATAATTTTTTCTCTCGAGAAGCCGTTTCGATGTTTTAGGTGGGACAGACAGACAGTTATATATATATATATATATATATATATATATATATATATATATATATATATATGTTATAACTATCTTTGTGATAGTCTGTTATGCGCGCAAGGTCACGATAGTAAGCCTGCCAAGTTTGGGCTGGATCCGTCCAGCGAGAGCTGAGAAAGTTTGGGACAGACAAACATCGTCCATTTCGCTCTTAAAAAAAAAAAAATATATATATACAGTAAACCCTCGTCCAACGCAGGGGTTAGGTTCCTCGAGCACGGCGGGTTAGGTAAATCCGCTTTGGACAAACTTAATACCTTATGGGATAAATGGGATATGTGAACGCGGCCGCGTAAAGTCTCTCATTAATACTTAGATACGTAGATTTTTTATTCACACATAAATGAATTTCCCTACCTATATTGTATATGAAATAAGAACATAATAAAATCATAAACATAATGATATTTACATATGATAAATAAAAATATATTAAATGAAAATAGCACACATCTTTTCTTCACTCTTTCGGATGGTGCGTATGGTAGACTCATTCACGTGATACTCGCGGCCAAGTGATGTTATGCTCATACCACCACGCAACCAGGGCCGGCCCCAGCTATGTGCGGCCTGTGTGGCTGCACAGGGCCCCCAACAATTAGAGAGCCCCCTCCAAAATTCATATGTTGTTCGTATTTTTAGTTGCTATAGCATCACCAAACTTATAAAAACGACACAAAACCACATAAAAGAATGTAAATAGGCATCATAAATAAGCATGTATTATTATATTTATATTTGTAGGCTACTTTTCGTCATTATGTGTTCAGAACTGTCACTGTTAAAATTCTTTTCGTTTAATTTTTTTCGCTCTTTATGTACGTAATGTGGCGTGTGCGCAGCTTATACGATATTATTATTATCAGTGTTTCTGTTTGGGTTATCAATCTATTTTTTGTGACGGTATATTTTTTTGGTTATTATACGGCATATATAAATTATATCTAATATATCAACTCCCTATTACATCATCAGTTTATTGATCATAATATCGAGACATAACAAATAAGAAGCACGAAGACACTTTGTTTATGAATTTCCAGATGAACCCATAAATGATGCAATGAAGAGGATGAAAGTCACGTTTTTCAATGTGGTGGTCGACTCAACCATTGGATCTTTAGATGACAGATTCAAAACACTAGGGGAAGTGAGAAGTAAGTTTGGAGTGTTGCTTAACTTTCCAAATATGATCAATGAGGCAGTGACAGAGAAGTGTGAAGAACTTGGGAAAACATTAAGCTGTGGAGAGGAAGCTGATATTGATGGGAGAGATCTGGCCACTGAAATTGGGAACCTTCCAAATTTGCCGAAAGAATTAAAAGAGAGCATGACAGCACT